>JXCR01127495.1:466971-538970 GCA_002079205.1 Phalaenopsis hybrid cultivar
GGGTTATTGCGGCATTATTGGTGGGTTATTAAAGCTGGTTTATGGGATAATTGTGAGCTTGTTGATGTGGTTTACCGCGCGGTGTTATTGGGGAGGTTATCATGACATTATTAAAGCGGTTATTGGAATTGTTCTGTGAGGGTTATTGAAACGAGACTGCGGCGTTATTGGATTTGTTCGTCGCGTGGTATTATTGAAAGGTTATTATTGTGTTATTGGGACTTATTGGAGTTGTTCAGTGAGGGTTATTGAAGCGAAATCGTGCAGTGTTTATGAGAGAGTCTAGTGTAGTACATGTGGTGGCATATTACTGGAGTCAACAGGCAGAGCTGCGTTCGCACTTCATATGGAAATTTTTTTTTGCTTTTTTATTCCTATGAAAGAGTCGCTTTGTTTGGGTTTAGTACGAAGAAAAAAAAAAACGGGGTACACTTACCCTTCTCACAATTTTTCAAATAATTTGGGGTTTAAAAGAAAACATATTAGTCCTAACCTCTAACAGTTCCATCTGAAATGCCCCTAAATTATTTGTATGATGGAACTTTGAATACCATAGTGACTAATGAGAACAAATGAATGTAAGATGTAACTTGGAACCCCAAGCATACTTAGCATAAAAAAATTTAGGGTTTTACTATGATTAGAATGTCGTCACTTAGGATGTAAACATTTAATTTATGGATTAATGTTTTACTCTACTATTTGTTTATATAATGTAAAATTGTATGAATGCAGATTTAGGGACCTTTCAGGGTTAGTTTCATCGTTACTTTGTTTTTCAAGTAATTTTGACTCATTATTGCTATTATTTTGCTATTTTTAAGATATTTATGTGACGGGAAATTATTTTTTAATTAAAAAAATTATTATTTTATATAAATTTATATATTTATACTGACAATATTATTTATTTCTTGGCCTCTAAGTTGGGAGTTGAAAGATGATTTTGAATCGATGCTAAATTGGAGTNTTTTATTTCATATAAATTTATATATTTATTCTAACAATATTATTTATTTCTTGGCCTCTAAGTTGGGAGTTGAAAGATGATTTTGAATCGATGCTAAATTGGAGTAACATAAGCCCAAAGTTAACGTATCAATAATATTAATGCTATTCAATTTTTACATAACAATATTTTATGAGAAAAAAAAAATTATGTGAAAATATTATTAAATGACCTAATTAAGAATTAAAAAAAATCTAATAGAATTCCAATTCATTAAAAAAACAAAATAATAAATGCATTACCACCAAATTAAATAAAGTCAAATATTAAAAGCGAGGTGTACATGTTTTAAAGAAGGGTCCAAAGAATGTTGATAATTGCAAGCACACACGGTCCCCCTACATTTTAATTTTCTCCACTAGTCCTAGCTCCACTGCGGTTGCTTTTTTTGTAATTACATAATGACAAAAAAATTAATGATACTATCATATGGCAAAAGAGTACTACACAACTAGTAAGTCTACAAGCTGAAAGAGGAATCAAATGGTAGCTAGCGCTACAAGGCAAGACTTGTTGTGAAATGTTTCCAGCAAAAGGAATGGGTGGATTATACAGAGATTTTCTCCCTAGATATGAAGATGATGATTGTTACAGTTGTGTTGAGTCTGGTAGCAGAAGAATATCTCTGGAGCAAATGGATGTAAAAAGAGCTTACATGGAGATCTGGATGAGTTATACATGGTGCAACCACAATGTTGCAAGGTTCCAAGTAAAAAAAGATTGGTCTGCAGATTGAAGAAGAGCATCTATGGGATGAAGTCGGCCCCAAGACAGTGCTACAGGAGGTTTGATAGGTTTATGCCAGAAAATGGGTATTTGAAGTGTTTGGTGGACCACTATTGCTTCATCAAACGCTTTGTTAATTGTTATATCATACTTCTATTGTATGTGGATGGCATGCTGATTGTAAAAGAGGATATGGAGAAAATCAGGGATTTGAAGAAATAATTATCGAGTGAGTTTAATATGGATGATTTAGGTTCAACCTACAAGTTACTCAGGAAGAGAATCAACTAGGACAGAAGTGCAAGAACATTGAAGTTGTCTTAGAGAGAGTATGTTGAGAAGATCCTATAGAGGTTCAACATGAGTGAGGCAAAACCAGTTAGCACTATCTTAGGTAATCACTTCAAACTATCTAAGAAGCTATCACCTAACTTTAAAGCAAAGCAAGCACAGATAGAGAGAACTCAGTGTGCTTCAGCAGTTACAAGTTTGATGTATGCGATGATATTTACCAAGCTAGATATTGCATATGCAACGGGAGTGGTCAGCAGGTACATGGGCAATCCAAACAAGCATCATTGGGAGGCTGTAAAATGAATTCACAGGTATTTAAGGGGAAAAATTCATAGGGCACTTTGTTATGAAAGTGTAAGGATCAGTCTACAAAATTTTGTAGATTCAGATTTAGCAGGAGATATGATAGTAGGAGAAGTGCAATGAGATATATCCTTATATTGAGGAGCACAGTGGTGAGTTGGGTTTCCATGTCGCAGAAGATCGTTGCCCTTTCAACTACAGAAGCCGAATATGTTGTTATTACTGACGATGGCAAGGAGATGGTTTGGCTACAGAATTTTGAGGTCGAATTGGGCAAGGTGCAGAGGATCAGAGAACTCTGCCGTGAAAAGTATGTGTGCAATTTATTTTGATAAGAACGTTGTTGTTCATGTCAGGAGAAAACACATCTAGCTTAGGTATCATTTCATTTGATCTCTTTTAGAAGATGGACTGTTATTTCCGGAAAAGATATACACAGTTGAGAATCTTGCGAATATGTTGACGAAGGTGTTGACTATTGAGAAACCGGAGCAACTTCAATTGGACTTCAAGAAGATTAAGACCGAGGATGAGCCACACCACAGTACTAGACTATAAAGGCGATTCAGATGTAGGTACAAGTACATGGGATCGGTGCTCGGTGATGTTGTCTTCAAGTGGGAGATTGTTATATAGAGTGGAGCCAAAGCACCTACATGTGTACAGTGCACGTAACACATAAGCGTCGCCCGAAAACAATGAGGTCGATACCTATGTGCTAGGCATTTGGCACCTAAGCGTCCCACTTTGTGTTGGGTACGATGAAGATGGCGTGGAGGAGCCACCTTTGGGAGCCTAATCACCTAAGTTGAGCATTGCACGATGTTGCATCCTGAGAGCTTGGCGCTGCGGCCCCAAGTATGGGCACCTAAGCGCCAAGAGCAGTTTGTCTTGGGATTTTAGTTTTTAATTTCAATTTCAAGTAGGTTTCATAAGGGGTTTGGTGCTTATTCCTTTTGTATCCTTCGACGAGTATCCCAGTGAAAATGAGAAGTGTCGAAGACGTGGACTTCAATGATTGGGCATGATTCTTCCATCGAATCGAAGAGAAAAGATTGTGAAGCGAGTCCTGTAAGTTTTATTTGTGTTTAGAGAGAAAACTTGTGTTAGTTTTTTTGTAAAGCATTTTGAATAGATATGTAAATACATAAGAATTGGGTGGTTTGCATGTGAATGCCCCGTAATATTATGATTTATGGCTTCATCAAATGCTGTGAAGCCTGGCTTATCTAAAACATAAGAACTTTCCATGGTTAGTGTGGCCAGAACCAGAATTATGACCTCCAATATCTGAAGTTGTACAGTTATTAGTCCGACTAGTGCAAAGAGTTAGTGTTATCCGACCAACTTTACCTTATTGCAGAAGAAACTGGTTCTGAAACGTCCTAATCCGTGTAATTTCTGTAGCCTACCTCAAGCACTTTTTGGCCCAATGACCCATTAAAAAACAATTAAAGCATGTATTTTAAGTGTCATATATATATATATAATAACCGTAAATATTTTTTAAGGAAGTCGGCTCAGGAGCAAATGAGTGCTGGTTTGAGCTTGATGGGCTCAATTCACGGAGTCCTTATCGAGTTGAGCCCGAGCCTGACCCAAGAGTCGGGTTTGGTTCTTTACCTCTACCCGACCGCTTCCAGTTTTCCATAAACCGATCAGTCTTCTCTCCCGCTTCGCAGCTTTTCCAATTCTGGAACCCTAGCTCGCCGGAGTCGACTCATCCATTCCGAAATAGAGGGATAGAGATAGAATTTTATTCATAATGGAAAGGCTTCACCGCATTTTCTCTGGCGCTGGAGCGATGGGTCATCCGCCCACCGATTCTCCGCTCCTCGACTCATCCGAGCAGGTCTACATCTCATCGCTTGCTCTTCTCAAGATGCTTAAGCACGGTAATTCGATTTAATTCATCTGCCAAACATTGATCGGTAGGATCTTGGATTAATCTGTGGATCTAATTACCCTTCCCTTCCTGTTTCGCTGTTTTAGGCAGGGCGGGGGTGCCCATGGAGGTGATGGGGCTTATGCTCGGAGAATTCGTGGATGAATATACCGTTCGAGTGGTCGATGTCTTCGCCATGCCTCAGAGCGGCACTGGAGTCAGTGTTGAGGCCGTCGATCACGTCTTCCAGACCAACATGCTCGATATGCTAAAGCAGACCGGAAGGTTTGAACCGCTTGCCATCATTGCCCCTTCCTTCCTGCAGTTTTTGTTCCTTCTGCGATACAAAATTATAAAATTTAAATGATCTTCATTGGGTAAAAGATGGTAGTTTCGTAACTATTTACTTGCACCTCTCATAGTTTTTCATTTATGAGATAAAAGAAAATGGCCATCTTTTTATTTAAAAAAAAAGATTCTTTGTTAGCAACATTTGCAAGCTGATTTCAAATAAGAGTTTGATCATGCATCACTGAGTAGACCTTAGAGCATAAAAAGTTATCAATATAACTAATTTCTCTAAGATGAGCTTGTTGAATTTGAAAGTTGAGAATTTGTCTCTTATGATAGGCTGTTAGAAGTGGTAAATTGGAATTATTTAGCTGAGCCAAATGCAATGTAGCTTACAATAGCTTGTTCAATTAAGAAGATTGGTGTAGAAGCTTTTGGTTGCTTTTTAAATGGATCGTACTTTAGTAATGATAGTAACTAGTACTTAATAGACTATGGTGGTGTAAGGGGTTGTTAAATAAAATATGTGTTTTAAAGAATGGCAAAAGTTGGATACTAACGATGGATAAAATTATAAAAAAGTTAGAAGTCTTATAAAGGGGAAATGCTAACAAAGCAGAGGCTATAAGTTTTGATTACTTATATAATATCTTTAATATTAAGGGAGAAGGAAAGAGTTATGAAAAATACCTAAGCCAAAAAATAAGAGATCCAAAGACTATGAGCAGGCTAGATGCCTTAGAGTAGAAAATAATATGATATAAGTTGAAAATTAGGTTATTAAGAAAAAATAAAAATTCTAATATGAAAATAAATTAAATGAAAGTTCTCAAGATGAATATTTTAGAAGCCCGTAATAAACAAAATAATGACCTCTGTTATAAATTGATCGACCAAAAAAAATAAGGAAGAAGAAGCAACATAAACATGTGGCTTTAGGTTCAAAGTGATAACTATCCTAGTTTGAAGAGCTTTATAGAATGTCATAATGGTTTGTTTAAGACATTTTCAATAAAATTTGGAGACTGGTAGGATGCTAAATTATTGAAGAAGAAAAAGAAGAAGAAGTATTTTTGCACTAACATTTAAGGATATAATAGGTGTTTAAGACTGTGCTTATTATAAGAAATTCAAAATTTTCAATCAAACATAAAAAATTTCCGCAATTTTGAATAATCAAATTGGTTTCATGCTAAAAAGATGTCATGCCAGTGACTTGTGTTAAGAAATTTGATAAAAAATGTGTAGTGAAATGGTCTTCATATATTTTTGTCAACCTTAAGAAGGCATTTGAGCGGGTATTACAATAATTTATGTAGTCTGCATTAATGAGAAATGTGAGTGACAAAGATATGCTAAAATGATTGAAGATATGAGTGATGGAATGTTGACTGCTATTTGATGTAGTTTCAAAGTGACCAAAGAGTTTATTGTTACATCAGGAGTACATTTAGGTTCATGTTTAAGCCATGATTGTTTGTATTGGTTGTGGAGAGAGCCACAAATGATTATTGAATTGAAATTCCTTGGTTTTCGTTTGTTACATTTGACGTAGTTGTATTTGATGTAGTATGTACTAAAAGTGGTAGTAAGTTGAGATAATTGATAAATTTTTAAAAGATATTTACTTAGAATTTGTAGAATAATGGCTTTTTATTGATATTGCAATTTTATGGATATGATGTTATAATTGTCAATCAATATAATAGAAACTAAGTGATATTTTGGTGCGATAAGCTTAAGTGCCTTGTAATTGTTATACAAAAGAATTAGTATATTGATTTGTATATAACTTCTAGAGGTGAGGCTTGATGGTTAAAATTGGGAGGTGTCTTGAGAGTTTTTTTTTTTTTTTTATAATTCTAAACACTTTTTTAACATAATTTGACAATTTCTCACATGCTCTAAGGTGTGTGCAAGCTAAGTGGCCTTTCAAACTTTTAACAATATTAGTGGTTCTTTTATCACAAAATTTACAATTTAAATAGAGATAGCCCTTTTTTGCACCTTCTTCCAATACTTTGATGTGATTGTCAGATTTCTAGCTGAAACTTCTCTTTTAGCATAAATGGCTTTTATAATAAACTGGCAATAATAATAGTATTTAAAAAATCTGATAAGCAGACAAAAAAAATCAATGAAAAGAAATAAAATTAATTAAAAGAAAAATAAAATCTAAACACTTAAAAGGACTGAACCCAATTAAAAGAAAATTAAAAGAGAAATTTGTAAAAATAAAACAAAAAACATTTAGAAAGAAAATGAAAGAAGAAATATTTGAAGAAACAAAAATGAAGCAAGAAAAATGAAAATGAAAGAAGTTAAAAATATGAAAAAGTTAGTTAAAAAGAATGAAAAGGTTTACATTAAAAAAACTAAAAAATTATATTAAGGACAAAGATGTAAAAACAAATTAGTAGTAAGTTACAAGTTTTAGGAAAATAAAAAGAAAATAAACAATTATTTAATAGAAAACTACTTTAATAAAAAATGTTAATAAAATATGTTTAAAGTAAAGAAACTGTTGCAAGGGATTAGTTTGTTATTTTTTTGGAAAGGAAAAAATAAAATCTTGCACAACTGTAGTCATCTTTTATCTTACATCAACCTTATGTAGTTAAACATTCGGTTGCAGCCTCAACCCTCTTGTGAGCTTTTTGTCGCTTGCAAATCACCCACCACTTTGTCAATGCGCAACCTCCTCTCTATTGTTTCTTTTTTTTTATGCATATAACCAAAAATTTTAAATCAGACATAACTTGAAAGATCTTTTTTTAATGCCTTGAGGTGTGTGCCTTAGTTAAAAAGATGCAAGCCTTACTCGTACATAAAATTGTACGCCTAGAGACAATTGTTAGGCGCCTCATGGTGAAGTGTGCCTCAAGGCATGTGCCTTAAACGCCTTTTTAAACCATGATATTTTATATTGAGTCTTATTTTCTATTCTTTTAAGAAGAAAAAAATGAGTAGTAACTCATAGCATAAGCCTCTTAGGCATTGCATAAATAATGCTTGTGGCGATATTAAGACCTGTGAGTCATATGCTGCCTCTCTTTTCATGCTCAAGATGTTTTTGCCTTGCCTTGTTGTAAGCCTAGAAAATGGTTCTATAGTAATCAGAAGCACTTTGAGTGTCAAGTCATTAAAATACTCTCTCAATAATGTTGGGTTAAGATTGTGTGCTTCAAACTCTTAGATTTGACATTGGCAGGAGTTTTGTGCTTGGTTATGCTTCTTTATTTCGAAAAAGGATTATAATAGTTTTTTTATTTTTTAAGCCTAGAAAATGGTTCTATAGTAATCAGAAGCTCTTTGAGTGTGAAGTCATTAAAATACTCTCTCAATAATGTTGGGTTAAGATTGTGTGCTTCAAACTCTTAGATTTGACATTGGCGGGAGTTTTGTGCTTGGTTATGCTTCTTTATTTCGAAAAAGGATTATAATAGTTTTTTTATTTTTTAAGCCTAGAAAATGGTTCTATAGTAATCAGAAGCTCTTTGAGTGTGAAGTCATTAAAATACTCTCTCAATAATGTTGGGTTAAGATTGTGTGCTTCAAACTCTTAGATTTGACATTGGCGGGAGTTTTGTGCTTGGTTATGCTTCTTTATTTCGAAAAAGGATTATAATAGTTTTTTTATTTTTTAAGCCTAGAAAATGGTTCTATAGTAATCAGAAGCTCTTTGAGTGTGAAGTCATTAAAATACTCTCTCAATAATGTTGGGTTAAGATTGTGTGCTTCAAACTCTTAGATTTGACATTGGCGGGAGTTTTGTGCTTGATTATGCTTCTTTATTTCGAAAAAGGATTATAATAGTTTTTTTTTTTTTTATCCTTATCTTTGCGATGCTTATGTTCGGGCAAAATAAGCTAAAGTTTGCTAAATTCTACTTGAGCTATGCTCAAGCCAAGTAAATCGACCAATTATTTTGATCTGAAGATTGGCTTTGCTGTATCAATTTGTGGGGATGCGTGGAATTAATGAGACACTTGAGATGAATTTTTTGTAAAATTATGTATGATTGTGCACAGAATGACTTCATTTCAAAGTGTCTTAGTTTGTTTTATTTGGAACAGTAGGGGTATCATGTATTCCGCGGACTGCTTTATAGAAAACAAACTTTTAAAGTTTGAATAATGGAGATGACTAATAAGGTGTCGTATAGGGAAATAATAATGAGGAAGAATGAGTCTTATTATTGATATAAGTTGCCCAATTTGCTTACGATATATGGAGTTAACACCGTTGTATGCTAGTGGAAAGAATTGAATAAGATTTGTGAAGACAGCTTAAAACAGGTAAAGATAAAATTAGTGTATTGTCCATGGTGATGTTGATGAAATGAAAATTGATTAGGTTCTTTCTTTCTAGTTCACTCTCTTAATCCTGGAAATTTGTTGGCTCGTCCAACCATAATTTGATTGTATGATTATTTCCTTGTATAGGTTTGAGTAATGTTATCGAGTGTTTCAATTGAATTTTAGCATTATTTGTCTTTTTATCAGTAACAATGTTAATTGTCTCGGCGTTTTAATTAGTTGACCAACCGTACAATTCAGCTTTAGTAGTTCATTCTTNGAAGTCAGATTCTTTTGGTCTTTGTGACGCGGGTGCGCCAATAACGATGCGGGCATGCCAATAATGTTGTAGGCGCAGCGTAGAAGGGAGCCGTGAGCTTCTCCTGCGATGCCCTTTGTTTAGAGCAGCGGGCTTCTCCCGCGATGTCCNAAAGTCAGATTCTTTTGGTCTTTGTGGCGCACACGTGGGTGCGCCAATAACGATGCGGGCATGCCAATAATGTTGCAGGCACGGCGTAGAAGGGAGCCGTGAGCTTCTCCTGCGANCTTATACTGTATTTTTGCGAAGCAACATGTTGCTTTTATAATTTCATAACTGAACTTATAGTCTGCTGTTTGCTGATAATAGACTATAACCTTTCCTGACTAATTTTCGTTTTTTCCCCCTCAAAATATGTTTCAATAATGCTTAACATTTTTTTTAAATTGCTTGGTTCCTTATGTTTTTAAAAGTCAGATTCTTTTAGTATTTGTGATGCGGATGCACCAATAACGATGCGGGCATGCCAATAATGTTGCAGGCACGGCGTAGAAGGGAGCCGTGAGCTTCTCCTGCGATGCCCTTTGTTTAGAGCAGCGGGCTTCTCCCGCGATGTCCTTCGTCTAGACTGAACCGGTACAGACCTGGGAGGGCCACCGATCGGCTCTCCCATGAGGGATTGGTGTCTTCTTTCCATAGGGGGATGCAATCCTAATTATCTAGAGCTTATATATGTTATTCCGGTGTTTTAGGTTTTCAGTTTTTTCGTTTTTTCTGTCAGGATAGCCATCGTCGTCCAGGTTTTCCATTCTAGGGCCATATCCAACTACAAGTGATGCTCCAATTGTATCTCGTCCGAGGTGGTGATTATTCTCGACCCTTTCACTCATCCGTAATCTTTTCTCTGCCACCACCATCACCGCATTCGCTGCAATCACACGGAAAATAACTTCCTCGTTGTTTTCCTACAACCGCGTACCACTTAGCTCCCTCCCACTTTGCTGCCATCCCTCACCGCCGCCTTCCAGTNATCGGCTCTCCCATGAGGGATTGGTGTCTTCTTTCCATAGGGGGATGCAATCCTAGTTATCTAGAGCTTATACATGTTATTCCGGTGTTTTAGGTTTTCTGTTTTTTCGTGTTTTCTGTCAAGATAGCCGCTGTCGTCCAGGTTTTCCATTCTAGGGCCATATCCAACTACAAGTGATGCTCCAATTGTATCTCGTCCGAGGTGGTGATTATTCTCGACCCTTTCACTCATCCGTAATCTTTTCTCTGCCACCACCATCACCGCATTCGTTGCAACCACCCGGAAAATAACTTCCTCGTTGTTTTCCTACAACTGCTTACCACTTAGCTCCCTCCCACTTTGCTGCCATCCCTCACCGCCGCCTTCCAGTACCCAGACAACCCTTCTCCTGCCACCTCTCTGCTGTCCCAACCTCCCGGAGTCCCTTCCTCTGCTGTTCCAGCTTTGCCAAACCAGTTTCCTGCCACTTAATCTCTGTCCCAGCCACCTACAACCTCCCCATTGCAGTCCACAGTCCCCAACCTTCTCCCGGCCACCAACCAGCACCCCTTTCCCTTCCCGGTAGCGCCCACGTCCAATTCCCAACTTCTTTCACTGGTCACCACTTTTGTGATATGCTTTAGTTGAGTTTGTTTGTGTCTGTTGTAGTATTTCTCTTTTAAGAGTGTTTGATTGTAACCTATTTGCTTTTGAGTAATAATATTTGCTTTCCCTATTGTGTTCTGGGCTTACTCTTTGATTGTGATTTTCAAGGATGATAATCTTATTATGAGCTGTGAGTCATAGTTTGATTATATAAGAATTATGTAAAAGCTGCTGGAGTGATTGAAAGGAAATAAAATATCTAATAAATGATAATTGTCTTCTTTTGGATGTGTTGTTTCTTCACCAGGCAAGCCTGTGATTCAATTTTATTTCGCCGATTATAAATGTGTTTTATTTTTTATGACACAGGAAAAACACTCAGAGGAATCGTACAATTTGGCTTGCATTCTCACTCTTCCTCCATATCAGAGAAAAGGCTACGGGAAATTTCTAATCGCCTTCTGTAATCTCTCTGCTCAGATTCATGCTCTGATTTCATCTATTTCGTTAAGAAGCGATTTAAGCTTATCAGATTTTATAATTGTTCCTACCAGTTGCTCACTTACCTGAATAGATAAATTTATATTTTAAAGCCCTTTAAATATGCACTTGTTAACAGAATTTAAAACAGAAATATTCTGTAGATTTTTTTTTTTCTTTTTATTGCATGTACATCTTTGAAGTGTATTTAATTGGTATTTATTCTATTAAGCTTATGAACTTTCAAAGAAGGAGGGTAAAGTCGGTACTCCAGAGCGTCCTCTTTCAGATCTTGGGCTGTTAAGCTACAGAGGATACTGGACCAGGGTTCTTTTAGACATTCTCAAGAAGCACAAAGGGAATATCTCAATTAAAGTTAGTTTCTTTATTTCTCTCTTCTGTTAATTTCACCTTTTTTTTTCTTTTGAACGGTGGTAAAACCGTAGTAGTTTAAGGCTCTGTTTCTTTCAAAGGAATTGAAAATCGAAATGAAGAAGAATGCTATTGAAATTGAAAACAAATTGATCTAAAATTAGTTTTAGCCCAATTATTTGGTTGAGGAAAATTTGAGTGGGAAAATACTTTTTTTCTTTCTTGTTTGGCTGATGAGGAATTGTTTGTTAATTGTGAGGAGCGGCATGTGAGTCATAATGGTGACATGCTAAAATTTTCTTTATGTTATATTGGAGGGTTGAGAGTAGGTAATTTTAAATAAAATAAAATAAAAACATTTGTTCACATTTCTGAAGTAAATCAGATTACCTTTTAATTACATCGAAATTAAACGCCTTTTCATGTCGAGTAAATATATTTTCATTCCCTCTCATTTCTTTAAACCCATCGCACGCTACGGCTTTATTTGATTTGATTAATTTGAAGACTGTGCATTTATTGAGTGGTATGATGGAGAAGTTCAAAGATAATGAGGATCTACATATGATTTTTATTAATTTAGAAAAAGCTTATGATAAGTTTCCATAAGATATCCTTTGGAGAGTTCTTGAGAAGAACAGTGTTGATATGACTTATATTCAAGTCATTAAAGATATGTATACAAGATCCATGCTTGTGTTCGAACAGGAGGATTGACCAAATATTTTCCTATTTCCGTTGGATTACATCAGGGATTGGCTTTAAGCCCGTATCTTTTTTGCTTTAGTTATGGATTGTCTTACTGGACATTTACATGAGGATGTACCTTGGTGTTGCTTTTTGCTAATGATATCCTTCTTGTGGATAAAACGAGAAAAAAGCTTTGGAAAAACGTGAATTATGGAGGTCTACCTTGGAGTTTAAAGACTTTTGTTTAGTAGAACTAAAACTAAATACATGGAATGTAATTTTAGTGGTAGTAGTTCTAGTGACAGAAATGTAACTATGGGTGATCAAATTATTAAATGGTGTGAATGCTTTACATATCTCAGGTCTGTTATTCAAAATGATGGTTATATTGATGGGGATGTTATTAGTAGAATTCAAGTTAGTTGATTGAAGTGGAAGAGTGCTTCAGGCATATTGTGTGATAGAAAAGTATTGCATAGACTGAAAGGAAAATTTTATAAGATGGTGGTGAGACCTGCAATGCTTTATGGCGTTGAATGTTGGCCTTTAAAAGAGAAGCATAAAACTAAGTTAAGTGTTGCCGAGATAAGAATGATTAGGTGGATGAGTGGCTTTACACTTTCAGACAAAATGCGAAATGAATATATCTGTGCTAGGGTTGGTGTAGCTCTAGTGATGGACAAAATTAGAGAGAGTCGTCTTAGATGGTTTGGTTACATTAAACGTCGACCATCTGATGATCCGATTAGAAGAGTAGATGTTTTAGATTCGTCTTATGTTATGAAAGGCAGAGGTAGACCTTGGAAGACTTGGGCATATTGTATAAAAAATGGTATTAATTTATTATAATTAAATGAAAATATGACACTAAATGTGACGCAATGGAAAAAAAGATTCATGTAGCCGACCCCAATTAGTGGGATAAAGGTTTTGTTGTTGTTGTTGTTGTTATTGTTGCAGGAAATGTGTCTCACTATGACGAGTGGTCCTTATTAACTTGTTTGTCGTCCTTATTAATTTGTTTGTCAGATCACTCGTGTTCCCATCATGTGAGAACTCATTATTTTCATTTTGTTGTTCATGAAACATATTCTCTGATCCGGATGCATCTCTCTCAGAGCATGATTATATTTTCAAGTTTTTCAAATGACAGATGATTATGTTGCTTTCATTCGGATGCTCCATAGCTTCAACATTAATATTTTCTATTGTAATGTTTCCCGAGATTGGCAAGGCAATGTATTTCCTTGCTCCGTTCTAAGAAAGTAGCTAGCTTTAATGTGGTTAAATTTTCCTTGAATAAAATTTTATTACGGAGCTGTCAAATTGATTGTACTATTAGTTGTATGGAGATGGTTGCATTTTTTGTGATAGCTTGAACTCTCACCCATCAAAGGTATTGTCCGCTTTGGCCTATTGGCCTTATAATTTTGCTCTGTTGGTGTAACTTCTCACGAGATAGCCCATTCTAGAAGTGCTCCAGGAGGAGCATGCTTAACTTTGACGTTTCTATTGAAATTCGACCATTACACAAGAAGGTGTCTCGATGTTTAAGAGTTCAAGTTCCTCTACTTAAGGGGTTTCAAATTTGTCTCCTGTTTGTTATTATCAAAGACTAGGCTTGTATGATTCTAGTATGAAAACAAAAATTAAAATGAATACCAGTCAACGTTTTTTTTTTTTTGCTTGCCATGATTAGAATGTCATCAGCTGAGATATTTTGATTCAAATTTGATCAAAAAAATTAAATTTGATTTAAGATGAATGCGATGTAAAGTTTGGTCTTTTAGTTATATATTGTGCTTCTCAGGACAAATTTAATGATCAGAAAGTTTATATTGATCAAATTAATGAGAAATATTTGGCAAAATTTCTTCGCTGCTGTTACTTCTGAATGTTTCATAGTTGTATACTGAGGGGTTCTTAGTACAAGGCTTTTGTTCATTTGTTCAACTTGGGCAATTTCTATTTTTGAATTACTAAACTATCATCTTCATCAATTTCTTAATATGATGGTTTTTCAAGATATCATGTTTAATTGTTATAAATATGATATCTTTTCCTAATCTTTTGTGTGTGTGTTGTCTTATTTTCTTCAAGACATATTTGCATATTTAACCTGCCTATCTTGAACCGAAATCAGTCTAGGATAAATTTCAATTAACTTGCAGGAGCTAAGTGATATGACTGCTATAAAAGTAGATGACATATTGAGCACTCTTCAGAGCCTGGAGTTGATACAGTACAGGAAGGGACAGCACGTAATTTGCGCCGACCCAAAGGTCCTCGACCGCCACCTGAAGGCCGCCGGCCGTGGAGGCTTAGAGGTTGATGTCAGCAAGTTGATTTGGATTCCTTACAAAGAACAGAGTTAGCACAACCATTTCGATCCATTGATCATGTGGTTCCAATTTGTACCGATGCAGACATAATTGTAGAGCATTTGTAATATAAATTTTCGAAGTTTTAGGATCATAGTTTTAATTTCTGCTAGCTTTAATGTGGCTAAATTTTCCTTGTATTAACTAAAATTTGTTGTGGAGATGGTAAATAGTTTGCATTGTCTTCTTTTTGAGAACTTTTTCCATACGGAGTGCGGACGTAACTCTGCATGCGAACTCTAGTAATATGTTGCCACGTGTGTTATACCGGTTTTACCTCATAAACTCCAATAATTTCTACGGTTCCACTTCAATAACCCCACAAAATAACGCTAATATGTCCTCATTAACGCTGCAATAACCCTCCAAGGGTTATTGCGGCGTTATTGGTGGGTTATTAAAGCTGGTTTATGGGATTATTGCAGGGTTGTCACCGTGCGGGGTTATTGGGGAGGTTATTGTGGCATTATTAAAGCGGCTATTGGAATTGTTCTGTGAGGGTTATTGAAACGAGACTGAGGCGTTATTGGATTTGTTCTTCGCGTGGTATTATTGAAGGGTTATTATTGTGTTATTGGGGACTTATTGAAGTTGTTCAGCGAGGGTTATTGAAGCAAAATTGTGCAGTGTTTATGAGAGGGTCTAGTGTAGTACACATGGCGGCATATTACTGGAGTCCACAGGCAGAGCTACGTCCGCACTTTGTATGGAAAAATTTTTTCTGCTTTATTATTCCTATGAAAGAGTCGTTTTGTTTGGGTTTAGGGGTCGCACGATTTTTCAAATAATTTGGGGTTTAAAAGAAGACATATTGGTCCTAACCTCTAACAGTTATATCTAAATTTTTAAGTGACGACATTCTAATTATAACCTTGAAATGCCCCTAAATTATTTGCATGATGGAACTGTTGAACACCATAGTGACTAATGAGAACAAATGAATGGATGATGTAACTTGGAACCCCAAGCATACTTAGCATAAAAAAATTTAGGGTTTTACTATGATTAAAATGTCGTCACTTAGGATGTTTATGGATTTATGTTTTACTCTACTATTTATTTATATAATTTAAAATTGAATGAATGCAGATTTAGCGACCTTTCAGAGTTAGTTTCATCGTTGCTTTGTTTTTCAAGTAATTTTGACTCATTATTGCTATTATTTTGCTATTTTTAAGATATTTATGTGACGGGAAATTATTTTTTAATTAAAAAAAATTATTATTTCATATAAATTTATATATTTATACTAACAATATTATTTATTTCTTGGCCTCTAAGTTGGGAGTTGAAAGATGATTTTGATTCGATGCTAAATTGGAGTAACATAAGCCCAAAGTTAACTGATTAATAATATTAATGCTATTCAATTTTTACATAACAATATTTTATGAGAAAAAAAAATATGTGAAAATATTATTAAATGACCTAATTAATAATTAAAAAAATATAATAGAATTCCAATTCATTAAAAAACAAAACAATAAATGCATTACCACAAAATTAAATAAAGTCAAATATTAAAAGCCAGGCGTGCATGTTTTAAAGAAGGGCCTCACATTTTAATTTTCTCCACCATTCCTGGCTCCACTACGGTTGTTTTTTTTTGTAATTACATAATGAAAAAAAAATTAATGATACTATCATATGGCAAAAGAGTACTACACAACTAGTAAGTTTACAAGCTGAAAGAGGAGTCAAATGACAGCTAGCGCTACAAGGCAAGACTTGTTGTGAAGTGTTTCCAGCAAAAGAAATGAGTGGATTATACAAAGATCTTCTCCCTAGATATGAAGATGATGATTGTTACAGTTGTGTTGAGTCTGGTAGCAGAAGAATATCTCTGGAGCAAATGGATGTAAAAAGAGCTTTCTTACATGGAGATCTGGATGAGTTATACATTGTGCAACCACAATGTTACAAGGTTCTAAGCAAAAAAAGTTTGGTCTACAGATTGAAGAAGAGCATCTATGAGTTGAAGTCGGCCCCAAGACAGTGCTACAGGAGGTTTGACATGTTTATGCCAGAAAATGGTTATTTGAAGTGTTAGGCGGACCACTATTGCTTCATCAAACGCTTTGTTAATTGTTATATCATACTTCTATTGTATGTGGATGACATGCTGATTGTAAAAGAGGATATGGAGAAAATCAGGGATTTGAAGAAATAATTATCAAGTGAGTTTAATATGGATGATTTAGGTTCAACCTAGAAGTTACTCGGGATGAGAATCAACTAGGACAGGAGTGCAGGAACACTCAGCAGTTAAAAGTTTGATGTATGCGATGATATTTACCAGGCTAGATATTACATATGCAACGAGAGTGGTCAGCAGGTATATGGGCGATCCAAACAGGCATCATTGGGAGGCGGTAAAATGAATTCGCAGGTATTTAAGAGGAAAAATTCATAAGGCACTTTGCTATGGAAATGTAAGGATCAGTCTACAGGATTTTGTAGATTCAGATTTAGCAGGAGATATGATAGTAGGAGAAGTGCAACGAGATATATCCTTATATTGAGGAGCACAGTGGTAAGTTGGGTTTCCATGTTGCCGAAGATCGTTGCCCTTTCAACTACAGAGGCCGAATATGTTGTTATTATTGACGATGGCAAGGAGATGGTTTGGCTACATAATTTTGTGGTCGAATTGGGCAAGGTGCAAAGGATCGGAGAACTCTGCCATGAAAAGTATGTGTGCAATTTATTTTGATAAGAACGTTGTTGTTCATGTCAGGAGAAAACACATCTAGCTTATGTATCATTTCGTTTGATTTCTTTTAGAAGATGGGCTGCTATTTCCGGAAAAGATATACACAGTTGAGAATCTTGCGAATATGTTGACGAAGGTGTTGACTATTGAGAAACTGGAGCAATGCTTGGCTTCAATTGGACTTCAAGAAGATTAAGACCGAGGATGAGCCACACCACAATACTAGACTATAAAGGCGATTCAGATGGAGGTACAAGTACATGGGACCGGTGCTCGATGATGTTGTCTTCAAGTGGGAGATTGTTATATAGAGTGGAGCCAAAGCACCTACATGTGTACAGTGCACGTGACACATAAGCGTCGCCCGAAAACAATGAGGTAGATACCTATGCGCTAGCCATTTCGCGCCTAAGCGTCCCACTTTGTGTTGGGTGCAATGAAGATGGCGTGGAGGAGCCATCTTTGGGAGCCTAAGCACCTAAGTTGAGCATTGCGCGATGTTGCATACTGAGAGCTTGACGCTGAGGCGCCGTCTGGGCACCTAAGCGCCAAGAGCAATTTGTCTTGGGATTTTAGTTTTTAATTTCGATTTCAAGTAGGTTTTCATAAGGGGTTTGGTGTTTATTCCTTTTGTATCCTTCGACGAGTATCCCAGTGAAAGTGGACTTCAATGATTGGGCATGATTCTTCAATCGAATCGAAGAGAAAAGATTGTGAAGCGAGTCCTGTAAGTTTTCTTATTGTTTATAGAGAAAACTTGTGTGAGTTTTTTTGTAAAACATTCTGAATTTCATAGTGAAAATTTTTGGAGGTGTGGCTATGTAGTTTTTGTCTATTCTCGGGTTTTTCCATGTAAATTCTCGTGTATTTTTCTGACTGTTTTGATTATGCTTTCTACTTAGAGTTTGTTGTGACTTTCTCAAATTGGTGTTATTCCATTATTTTGTGGTGTGATTTAGTTTTTAATTTATCCAAAGTCCCGATAAAGTTGAGAATTATTCTTTGATTGTGCTAATTTATACACTTTCTTGAAAAGGTGTATTTCATCTTTTAAAAAATAAAATAGTGGCACTTGTTACTGTGATATTAAAGATTTAATTTATATAATTGTAAAAAAAGTAAAGTTCAGGAGTTAGATATGTAAATACATAAGAATTGGGTGGTTTGCATGTGAATGCCCCGTAATATTATGATTTATGGCTTCTTCAAATGCTGTGAAGCCTTGCTTATCTGAAACATAAGAACTTTCCATGGTTAATGTAGCCAGAACCAGAATTAAGACCTCCAATATCTGAAGTTGTACAGTTATTAATTTGTCCGACTAGTGCAAAGAGTTAGTGTTATCCGACCAACTTTACCTGATTGCAGAAGAAAGAAGCCGGCTCAGGAGCAAATGAGTCAACTTGGGCTGGTTTGAGCTTGATGGGCTCCATTCACGGAGTCCTTATCGAGTTGAGCCCGAGCCTGACCCAACAAGACTCGGGTTTGGTTCACTTTACCTCTACCCGACCGCTACCAGTTTTGCATAAACCGATCATTCTTCTCTCCCGCTTGGCAGATTTTCCAATTCTGGAACCCTAGCTCGCCGGAGAACTCATCAATACCAAAAGAGAGGGATAGAGATAGAGTTTTATTCATAATGGAAAGGCTTCACCGTATTTTCTCTGGCGCTGGAGCGATGGGTCATCCGCCCACCGATTCTCCGCTCCTCGACTCATCCGAGCAGGTCTACATCTCATCGCTTGCTCTTCTCAAGATGCTTAAGCACGGTAATTCGATTTAATTCATCTGCCAAACATTGATCGGTAGGATCTTGGATTAATTTGTGGATCTAATTACCCTTCCCTTCCTGTTTCGCTGTTTTAGGCAGGGCGGGGGTGCCCATGGAGGTGATGGGGCTTATGCTCGGAGAATTCGTGGATGAATATACCGTTCGAGTGGTCGATGTCTTCGCCATGCCTCAGAGCGGCACTGGAGTCAGTGTTGAGGCCGTCGATCACGTCTTCCAGACCAANTCCTTATCTTTACGATGCTTATGTTCGGGCAAAATAAGCTAAAGTTTGCTAAATTCTACTTGAGCTTTGCTCAAGCCAAGTAAATCGACCAATTATTTTGATCTGAAGATTGGCTTTGCTGTATCAATTTGTTGGGATGNGTTATTGAAGAAGAAAAAGAAGAAGTATTTTTGCACTAACATTTAAGGATATAATAGGTGTTTAAGACTGCTTATTATAAGAAATTCAAAATTTTCAATCAAACATAGAAAATTTCCGCAATTTTGAATAATCAAATTGGTTTCATGCTAAAAAGATGTCATGCAAGTGACTTGTGTTAAGAAATTTGATAAAAAATGTGCAGTGAAATGGTCTTCATATATTTTTGTCAACCTTAAGAAGGCATTTGAGCGGGTATTACAATAATTTATGTAGTCTGCATTAATGAGAAATGTGAGTGACAAAGATATGCTAAAATGATTGAAGATATGAGTGATAGAATGTTGACTACTATTTGATGTAGTTTCAAAGTGACCAAAGAGTTTATTGTTACATCGGGAGTACATTTAGGTTCATGTTTAAGCCATGATTGTTTGTATTGGTTGTGGAGAGAGCCACAAATGATTATTGAATTGAAATTCCTTGGTTTTCGTTTGTTACATTTGACGTAGTTGTATTTGATGTAGTATGTACTAAAAGTGGTAGTAAGTTGAGATAATTGATAAATTTTTAAAAGATATTTACTTAGAATTTGTAGAATAATGGCTTTTTTTTTATATTGCAATTTTATGGATATGATGTTATAATTGTCAATCAATATAATAGAAAATAAGTGCTATTTTGGTGCGATAAGCTTAAGTGCCTTGTAATTGTTATACAAAAGAATTAGTATATTGATTTGTATATAANTTTAAGGGAGAAGGAAAGAGTTATGAAAAATACCTAAGCCAAAAAATAAGAGATCCAAAAACTATGAGCAGGCTAGATGCATTAGAGTAGAAAATAATATGATATAAGTTGAAAATTAGGTTATTAAGAAAAAATAAAAATTCTAATATGAAAATAAATTAAATGAAAGTTCTCAAGATGAATATTTTAGAAGCCCGTAATAAACAAAATAATGAGCTCTGTTATAAATTGATCGACCAAAAAAAAGAAGGAAGAAGAAGCAACATAAACATGAGGCTATAGGTTCAAAGAGATAACTATCCAAGTTTGAAGAGCTTTATAGAATGTCATAATGGTTTGTTTAAGACATTTTCAATAAAATTTGGAGACTGGTAGGATGTTAAATTATTGAAGAAGAAAAAGAAGAAGAAGAAGTATTTTTGCACTAACATTTAAGGATATAATAGGTGTTCAAGACTGTGCTTATTATAAGAAATTCAAAATTTTCGATCAAACATAGAAAATTTCTGCAATTTTGAATAATCAAATTGGTTTCATACTAAAAAGATGTCATGCCAGTGACTTGTGTTTAGAAATTTGATAAAAAATGTGTAGTGAAATGGTCTTCATATATTTTTGTCAACCTTAAGAAGGCATTTGAGCGGGTATTACAATAATTTATGTAGTCTGCATTAATGAGAAATGTGAGTGACAAAGATATGCTAAAATGATTGAAGATATGAGTGATAGAATGTTGACTGCTATTTGATGTAGTTTCAAAGTGACCAAAGAGTTTATTGTTACATCAGGAGTACATTTAGGTTCATGTTTAAGCCATGATTGTTTGTATTGGTTGTGGAGAGAGCCACAAATGATTATTGAATTGAAATTCCTTGGTTTTCGTTTGTTACATTTGACGTAGTTGTATTTGATGTAGTATGTACTAAAAGTGGTAGTAAGTTGAGATAATTGATAAATTTTTAAAAGATATTTACTTAGAATTTGTAGAATAATGGCTTTTTATTGATATTGCAATTTTATGGATATCATGTTATAACTGTCAATCAATATAATAGAAAATAAGTGATATTTTGGTGCGATAAGCTTAAGTGCCTTGTAATTGTTATACAAAAGAATTAGTATATTGATTTGTATATAACTTCTAGAGGTGAGGCTTGATGGTTAAAATTGGGAGGTGTCTTGAGAGTTTTTTTTTTTTTTTAATTCTAAACACTTTTTTAACATAATTTGACAATTTTTCACATGCTCTAAGGTGTGTGCAAGCTAAGTGGTCTTTCAAACTTTTAACAATATTAGTGGTTCTTTTATCACAAAATTTACAATTTAAATAGAGATAGCCCTTTTTTGCACCTTCTTCCAATACTTTGATGTGATTGTCAGATTTCTAGCTGAAACTTCTCTTTTAGCATAAATGGCTTTTATAATAAACTGGCAATAATAATAGTATTTAAAAAATCTGATAAGCAGACAAAAAAAAATCAATGAAAAGAAATAAAATTAATTAAAAGAAAAATAAAATCTAAACACTTAAAAGGACTGAACCCAATTAAAAGAAAATTAAAAGAGAAATTTGTAAAAATAAAACAAAAAACATTTAGAAAGAAAATGAAAGAAGAAATATTTGAAGAAACNACTTTTATAATAAACTGACAATAATAATAGTATTTAAAAAATCTGATAAGCAGACAAAAAAAATCAATGAAAAGAAATAAAATTAATTAAAAGAAAACTAAAAACTAAACACTTGAAAGAAGTGAACCCAATTAAAAGAAAAAGAAAAGAGAAATTTGTAAAAATAAAACAAAAAACATTTAGAAAGAAAATGAAAGAAGAAATATTTGAAGAAACAAAAATGAAGCAAGAAAAATGAAAATGAAAGAAGTTAAAAATATGAAAAAGTTAGTTAAAAAGAATGAAAAGGTTTACATTAAAAAAACTAAAAAATTATATTAAGGACAAAGATGTAAAAACAAATTAGTAGTAAGTTACAAGTTTTAGGAAAATAAAAAGAAAATAAACAATTATTTAATAGAAAACTACTTTAATAAAAAATGTTAATAANCTAAAAAATTATATTAAGGAATTTAAGAAGATGTAAAAACAAATTAGTAGTAAGTTAAAAGTTTTAGGAAAATAAAAAGAAAATAAACAATTATTTAATAGAAAACTACTTTAATAAAAAATGTTAATAAAATATGTTTAAAGTAAAGAAACTGTTGCAAGGGATTAGTTTGTTATTTTTTTGGAAAGGAAAAAATAAAATCTTGCACAACTGTAGTCATCTTTTATCTTACATCAACCTTATGTAGTTAAACATTCGGTTGCAGCCTCAACCCTCTTGTGAGCTTTTTGTCGCTTGCAAATCACCCACCACTTTGTCAATGCGCAACCTCCTCTCTATTGTTTCTTTTTTTTTATGCATATAACCAAAAATTTTAAATCAGACATAACTTGAAAGATCTTTTTTTAATGCCTTGAGGNAAAAAAAATTAAATCTTGCACAACTGTAGTCATCTTTTATCTTACATCAACCTTATGTAGTTAAACATTTGGTTGCAGCCTCAACCCTCTTGTGAGCTTTTTGTCGCTTGCAAATCACCCACCACTTTGTCAATGCGCAACCTCCTCTCTATTGTTTCTTTTTTTTATGCATATAACCAAAAATTTTAAATCAGACATAACTTGAAAGATCTTTTTTTAATGCCTTGAGGTGTGTGCCTTAATTAAAAAGATGTAATCCTTACTCGTACATAAAATTGTAAGCCTAGAGGCAATTGTTAGGCGCCTCATGGTGAAGTGTGCCTCAAGGCATGTGCCTTAAACGCCTTTTTAAACCATGATATTTTATATTGAGTCTTATTTTCTATTCTTTTAAGAAGAAAAAAATGAGTAGTAACTCACAGCATAAGCCTCTTAGGCATGGCATAAATAATGCTTGTGGCGAAATTAAGACCTGTGAGTCATATGCTGCCTCTCTTTTCATGCTCAAGATGTTTTTGCCTTGCCTTGTTGTAAGCCTAGAAAATGATTCTATAGTAATCAGAAGCACTTTGAGTGTGAAGTCATTAAAATACTCTCTCAATAATGTTGGGTTAAGATTGTGTGCTTCAAAACTCTTAGATTTGACATTGGCAGGAGTTTTGTGCTTGGTTATGCTTCTTTATTTCGAAAAAGGATTATAATAGTTTTTTTATTTTTTAAGCCTAGAAAATGGTTCTATAGTAATCAGAAGCTCTTTGAGTGTGAAGTCATTAAAATACTCTCTCAATAATGTTGGGTTAAGATTGTGTGCTTCAAAACTCTTAGATTTGACATTGGTGGGAGTTTTGTGCTTGATTATGCTTCTTTATTTCGAAAAAGGATTATAATAGTTTTTTTTATTTTTTACTAAATTCTACTTGAGCTATGCTCAAGCCAAGTAAATCGACCAATTATTTTGATCTGAAGATTGGCTTTGCTGTATCAATTTGTGGGGATGCGTGGAATTAATGAGACACTTGAGATGAATTTTTTGTAAAATTATGTATGATTGTGCACAGAATGACTTCATTTCAAAGTGTCTTAGTTTGTTTTATTTGGAACAGTAGGGGTATCATGTATTCCGCGGACTGCTTTATAGAAAACAAACTTTTAAAGTTTGAATAATGGAGATGACTAATAAGGTGTCGTATAGGGAAATAATAATGAGGAAGAATGAGTCTTATTATTGATATAAGTTGCCCAATTTGCTTACGATATATGGAGTTAACACCGTTGTATACTAGTGGAAAGAATTGAATAAGATTTGTGAAGACAGCTTAAAACAGGTAAAGATAAAATTAGTGTATTGTCCATGGTAATGTTGATGAAATGAAAATTGATTAGGTTCTTTCTTTCTAGTTCACTCTCTTAATCCTGCAAATTTGTTGGCTCGTCCAACCATAATTTGATTGTATGATTATTTCCTTGTATAGATTTGAGGAATGTTATCGAGTGTTTCAATTGAATTTTAGCATTATGTCTTTTTATCAATAACAATGTTAACTGTCTCTGCGTTTTAATTAGTTGACCAACCGTACAATTCAGCTTTAGTAGTTCTTTCTTAAAATTATTGAAGTTTCATCATATCCTTACATGGCTTTCCTTGAATTTTCTTTTTATGCTGTAAATTAAATTTCAGTTTCAGGGGACTTATTTCCATCTTGAGATATATGTGACTAGAATTTTTATTTATGATGTTATTGGCAGGCCTGAAATGGTGGTAGGGTGGTACCATTCCCATCCTGGATTTGGTTGTTGGCTGTCTGGCGTTGATATTAACACCCAGCAGAGCTTTGAAGCCTTGAATCCGAGAGCTGTTGCTGTTGTGGTCGACCCCATCCAGAGTGTTAAAGGGAAGGTGGTGATCGATGCTTTCCGTTTGATCAACCCGCAGACCATGATGCTCGGGCAAGAGCCTCGCCAGACCACTTCCAACTTGGGACATCTCAACAAACCCTCCATCCAGGTCTCACACCTACCTCACTTCACAATTATTATTTGCCATCTTAATTAATCATCTAAATATTGCATTGATTGTCAGGCACTCATTCATGGGCTGAACCGGCACTANGGAGGAGCATGTCTCCAATCTAATGTCCTCCAATATAGTCCAGACCCTCGGTACTATGCTTGATACGGTAGTCTTCTAGTCTTACTACATCTCACGTCACCATTTTGTTTTATGCTTCTCTGGAATCAACTCTTATTGACAGTCTCTCTGTGTATTGTTTACTTCATCTGTTGAATGTCCCCTTTATAATTGTTTGGAACTGCTTTAATTAATAGTAGAGGAGGAGACGTTATTCAGTTTACTTGGGTGTGGCTTTCTTTGTATGAAAGGAGGACTTGTCCGATGCGCTTTTAATAGAATGAATGTGTTGCAACTGCCTTTTGTTTCATGATGATTGCAATGCATTGGAGAATCACTTGTCAGACCCATCTTTTACTGTTTAAATATTACATAAGTAGGTCCACCATAATATGGCAGTGTTAAAATTTGTGGTGACGTCTCACCATTGGACTGCGGATACATTATCCGCAGTCCTCACCTAATATTTTTTCCTTTGTAAGAGAGTTTGGGATTGAACTTCACTTCAACAAAAGCATCAATTAATTAGAGCAACTCTGAACCCTAATTTTAAACAAATAAGAATGTCAACCACTTGAATATTCGTGCTGCCAGCTTTACTGGAAGAGAACAGGTGAGAAGCACACACCGACCAATCAACTTTTTCTTACTTGGATTATTGATTGAATGGCAATTTCTACTCAATGAGAATATCAATCAATATTATATTAATCTCTTCAAATAGAACTAAAATATCCACACAACTAAATAATAATAATAATAATCATTCATAGATTTATTATTTTATACTATCACCTCGTTACCATGTATTTATGAAGGTATTACTTTATAAATATCAAACATAAAGTGATTTCTATGAATGATTGCATTTATTTATAATAAAACATAGGAAGGTTTGCATACTTACCACTCAATTCTCATGCCATTATTAGTAGTTGACATGTTGATATTCTTGATTTGGTATGAAAGAGTCAAGTCGTGTAAATGTTAAACAAAAACAAAGTTTAAAAGGTTATATATGTAAAGACATTAAAAATCGTGTGGGTATGTATGAAATAATGTAAATGCCCCTAAAAACATTATAAAAAAAAATTCATATTGAAAAAAATGTTGAGTTGGTGTCCCTAATCAATCTTGCAAAAACGCCAACCATCGGGGCTGTATTGTACGTGCAAGCCTCCGTCTGTACAAAATTGCTCCGTACATCCCTAAACCCGTCGGCTGAATCCGGTCCCCCAACCACCGCCCCCACCACCACGTGCGGGTTCCTCCGGTTCCTCCCGAACCACCGGTGGTAACCTTCCGTACATCCTACGAACTCTCCTCCCCCGCCTCCTCCGTCGGCGGATGCGGCCCGGTGATGCACGCGGCTCGGATACCGATCGCCGAAGCCGACGAGGTAGCTAAGACCGTGGGGGTTATTTCCGAGGATGTAGTCGGCCTGAGAGCGGGCGAAGGAGAGGAGGACGGCCGGAGGGACTTCTCCGGCGGCGGGGCACCGGAGAGGAATTCCGGCGACGTCGAGGTAGTCGGAGTAGGCGGCGAGAATGAAGGCGGCGGTGGAGACGTATTGAAGATTGTTCCATTGGCGGATGTAGAGGAGTCCGGCGGGAGTTCGCCGGACATTGTTGTTCTTTTTATCGGGGCGCTGGAGATTGAGGCAGGCGCACAGGTAATGCTCCCCCTTGGACTTGTATTCTTCGAGTATCCGACGCTGATGAGAGCTCAACTCTGCCGCGCCTTCCTCCATCAGAACCTGTTTGTGTTTAGAAGTTTAATTGCAGAGAAAAATGGTTGATCGCTTGATCGATTGATTGATATTTGAAAAAGAGCTGACCTTAGCAGCCAGAATCTGAACTCCGGCGTACTTAATATCCCAGCTGAACTCAGAAACAGCCCAGGTAGCTCCACCGAGGGCATAAGCGTTGTCCACCACATAATCCAGGTATTGGGAGTCGCCGGTGGCTCGCCAAAGCCAGAGCGCCGCCCACAAGAGCTCGTCGCCGTAGCCGCTGACAGAAGGATAGTATCCCTTCGCCGCCGGAACGCTGGCATGGTATCGACCTCGGCGGCGGTCGGCGAAGCGGAAGAGTTGCCGGGCATGGCGTAGAAGGNTGATATTTGAAAAAGAGCTGACCTTAGCAGCCAGAATCTGAACTCCGGCGTACTTAATATCCCAGCTGAACTCAGAAACAGACCAGGTAGCTCCACCGAGGGCATAAGCGTTGTCCACCACATAATCCAGGTATTGGGAGTCGCCGGTGGCTCGCCAAAGCCAGAGCGCCGCCCACAAGAGCTCGTCGCCGTAGCCGCTGACAGAAGGATAGTATCCCTTCGCCGCCGGAACGCTGGCATGGTATCGACCTCGGCGGCGGTCGGCGAAGCGGAAGAGTTGCCGGGCATGGCGTAGAAGGAGAGCGGAGTAGGAAGGGTTGGAAGTGTGAAAGACCAGAGAAGCAGCAGCCAGGGCGGCGGCAGTCTCGGCGGCGAC
Organism: Phalaenopsis hybrid cultivar; assembly: GCA_002079205.1. Taxonomy (NCBI): domain Eukaryota; kingdom Viridiplantae; phylum Streptophyta; class Magnoliopsida; order Asparagales; family Orchidaceae; genus Phalaenopsis; species Phalaenopsis hybrid cultivar. Next base: position 494,291 of record JXCR01127495.1, read on the forward strand.
CTCTGAGCCGGGATGGTGGGAATCTATTTTAAACGCCCGGCGGGAGGTGGTCATCTCCTCCGGGGGTTGCCAGCAGTAGTGGTCTGTGGAACCCTCGCCCACCTAATTTCACCCCCCCAAGCGCATAATAAAGTTATTTATTAATTATGGAAATTGTTGTTGGAATTTAAAATAGGGAAAGGTATATCTGTAAATTGGTATGATTTGTTTTATTGGGATGAAGTTAAAAAAGTATGGTGACATTTTTGGTGAGGATATCTTGTTTAAAAATCTGATGTAAGTTTATATTTACTAAAATTTGATTATGAATGTGGTCATTTGTGTTTTTGTTCGGCTTAAAATTAAATTATAAAAATATTTTAAATTTCATTTTGACCGTTATCTTTGATCTTTGAAATTTGACTGCCACGTGGCATAAAAATAAGAGATGAGCTTAGGAAATGTTTTTTTTAACACTATTTAGTGCTTGCTTTTCATATTTAAACAAATCACAAAGAACACCTAAATTTTGCTTTGTATGCCACTCAAAACCTTGTAATTCACATGAAAAAATAAGTGAAATACTCCTTTACATTAAGATGGTATGCATGTAAAAATTGAATTTTAGGTGTTAAAGAGATGCAATTACATGAGAATTGAGGGGTATGTATGTAAATGTTGTATTTATTTAACATGTTGTTGGTCCCAAAGTCGTAACGCAAAGGCTTTGAAAGGGGGGGGAGCGAAACGTATATGAATAAGCAATGGGGAATTAACTGAGAATGACAAGTCAAAGCCATTTATTCCTGTACACAATTNAGCCATTTATTCCTGTACACAATCGGCAACATGAGAACCTTTTTATTGGTGAGATAGAGATATATTTTTAAAAAAAAGTATGTCTTAACGCATTTATTATAATAATTGAATGTACCATTAGTTCAATTTTTAAAATTTTGTAATTTTCTTTTTTTTTTTTACTTTATAATATTGTCATTAAACTTTCAATGTCCTATAAATAATAATTATTTTCATCCCTTGTGAAAATAAAATATTATACAAATTATATATATATACATTAAAGTGGTGATATAGTCCCCGACTATTTACATACGATTGTTTTAGTCCCAAAGTTTATATAAATATCAAAATATTATCAAAGTTTTTAAAAATTGAGCTCTAATAGCTATTCATAGGGATTATTTAAGCTCTCAATTAAAGAGTCTTTAAACTAATTTAGCACTTTTATACTAAAACAACCTCATATCCTATCCTTTACTTCATGTGTGTGTGTGTGTGTCTCTATATATATATATATATAGACACACGCACTGAGATCAAATATTTTTAAAACTCATATTAGTTTAATTTAAATGAGCATGTCTTTATTACAGCAGTTTTCTTGTACTAATCAAAGCTGCATAAAGCGAGTTAAAATTGATATAAAAAATATATTAATGATGAATTAGGAGTTTCAAATAAATAATTGAAAATCTAAGAGATGGTAATGAGATTAGAATACCTGAACCCAGAGAACCTCAGGCTCAGTATGAGCTTTGAGAAAATAATCGGTCCCCCACTTAATAGCCTCCAAAGCATGGCGTCGCTCCCCGGCGGCGGCGATCTCATCGCCGTACTCAATCGCCGACCACGAGAGCATGGTGATCGTAAATGCCATGGGCAGCCCAAACTTAACGTGGTCTCCTGCGTCGTAATAACCTCCCACCAAATCCACCTTCATTTCACAGTCAGTAATTATATATATAATCACCAACTAAATTATATATAATTAATTAATTAGAAAGAAATAAATAATGAACTCACTCCTTGTTGGAGGCCATCGGTGAGAGCGGAGTTTCCTCTCCATTTGATCCGTTGGGTGTGGGGAAGACGACCAGAGCGCTGAGCTTCGAAGTAAAGGAGGCTTTTTGACAGAGCGTCGCCATAGTTAAAGCTTGCTCTGCATAATATCAGACATTGGAGAAGAAGAAGAAGGAGGAGACTGTGATGGATTAATGGTTTAAGGACGCAGAAGGAGATCTCCATTGATTGATTTCTGCCGTCCGAAATCTAAGAGAAAAGTTGTGAGTTATTCTTTTTGTTTTATGGAGAAAGAGAGAAGAGAAGAGGTTGGGGAGGCTTAGGTTAATTAAGGAATAAAAATGAGGTTGACGAAGAGGAGAGTGGGGCCGGGGATGGCCAAGGGGGACTGTCCACCAAATCTTTATTGACACATTATGAGGTGATTTTTTTCCCTTAATCCGTGTTTATAATGCTTAATATTAGATTATTGGATTTTTAATAATTATCACATTAATTTAGAAATGAGTTTTATTCTATTTATATATATACAGTAGAATGTTCACATCAAATTATCAGGAATTAATTTTGAAATGTTTGAATTTGTTTTAAGATAATTATAAATAATCCTTTTATAGTATAGTACCCATCCTCTTAAATTAAATTTTGGATTATAATAAACTAATCTAAACAATTTTATTGAGCCTAGTTTAAACAGAGCCCAAATCTATTTTATATATATATAATTTCATTAATAATTCTACTATTATTATGCACGAATATTAAAGATATTGATTTAGAATTTTTATATAACCCTTCGCGCTGGTTATGGGTTAGCTAAAGCTAAACCATTTCTTGGGTCATGGGATTTGGGAAATCCGCTTTTCATTTAATAAATTTCAGGTACGGTAGCAATATATCACTACAGATTATTATTTTTTATTCTCAAAATAGAATTGAATATTAAAATTAAATTAATTAAAATTTTATTCACTTTTTAAAAATAAATTAACAGCTAAATGAGCTTTCATAATATAATATAATTAATTCATAAAATGGTAATTACCATAACAGTTGCAGTTTAACCTACACTTAAGCCATTAGAATTCCTCAAGTGCATTGTTGAACTAAATAATATTTTAAAATAAGAAATATTCATTAGTGTAAGAAACCACCCTTTATATAAAAATAATTTATTTAAGGACGCAATTCAGAAAAAAAATAAATTTAAATGAATAAAATAAAAATATGGAGTTGGTAAAACTAAACATCCCACAAATTCAATATTCAAACCTACCTGGAATAAAAAAGGGAAGAAGGAAAGTATCAGTTCCAAAGTTTCTTCCTTCAAGTAAACTAACTAACTCAGCATTCTTCCACATCAATTGTGTCCTGAAACTGCTTCTTTATTATTACTGATTTAAATGTGGTTCCTAATGCACAGTTTGATGCAACCATCCAACTTCCTGCAACTTCCTGTATCATGTTTCACAACTACAATTTTTTTTTTTAAATCAAAATAAAAAATAAAAAATTACACAACTGTCAGAAATATAACTAATTTCTAGTTCTTAAGAATTTTAATTCAGATTTCTGACCTCACATCCTCAACCATGTCAGCAATGATGATAAGAAAATTTATTTGCAACCATATATGGTTAAACCATCTTCCTACAGTTTTTGGTTGTTGAACTATACCTTCAGATGATATTAAATACATGATTCTACAATTCAGAGAATGACTATATTTAACCGCTAAGAAAAAATCTTTAAAAAACGAATATAATATGAATTAAGATATTGAAAGCTGTGGAAATTTGAATACTCCCAAATGTTTGATTTGGTGTTTGTGATTTCTTTAACAAATGTATAGTAGCATTCCTTCTTCCTCAAGTGATCCTACATCTTGAATAGGTCAACTTTATCTAAAGGAGTTGAGAAAAAAGCAAAAATTGCACCATGTCCATGTGATAAAAACTCAAATATCAAAAATTTTTCATGGTGAAGCTATGGAGAAAGAGATTCTCTACCTTCAGGCCTCGTCTTCAGGGAAATAACTGCCAATTACTAAAATTATTGTTAAGAAAAACAGATTTTTCAAAAAAAAATACTATAAGAATTTCTAGTTAATTCCACTATAGCAGATGAGGTTATAAAATCCAACCAGCCACAAAAATTTCCAAGAAACAGCAACAAAACTATATCCAAATAACTGTGTAAGAGTTCTCCCAAATGTAAAATTATGACAAGGCAAAAAAGCACCATAAAACAAACATTGGAGAGTATCTAAATTTTGTAAGACATTGAAAAAAAAAACAGATATGTAATTAGCAAAGTAAGCTTGGGATTTTTACACTTCTAAAGGCATTGTATTACCATAAAAACAATCTTAACATCCGTACAAAGTGAGACTTTGCTCTAGCAAGATTTAGGTTGCCATCAATCATTGGGATTCAGAGCTTCTAATTTTAGATACAATGCAATCACTGTAACTCAGCAAACCTCTTAAAATGTTAAAACAAACTTCTTCCTTATTTTGGACAATATTTATACTCTTACAAATTTTCATAAATTTCTTCTAATACCATACATGCAATAACATAAAATTTCAAGGGGAAAGCACTGTAATAACAATACTCTAGAGTTCAATGCACATCGAGCCTTCCCTCAGCAAGAAATATGCAGGACCATGCATGGCTTTGACAGTGCTAACCTTCATGTCTTACCATCATTAAAGAATCAAATCTCTCTCCCTAAATCCTTCATTGTACAGCCAATTTTGCTAATATGTTCATGTCTAATATCTTAACATCAAATGTGTCATCCATCTTTACTATACCATCAGCGCCATCAATCCCAATAAGCTTTCCGGTAATTCCGCGCAGCGCCCCATTCATTATCTTTATTTTATCAGACTTCCTAGGCCTCACGGCCTCCACATCTGCCGGATGGGCGGTGATTATATCCCCATCCCCGGTTGAACCAAGAGCAACTTTACAAGAGCCATCCTATTAATAAAATTGATTTCTTTGAATTATTATTTCAAGTGTTAATTTACATCTACAAAAATAAAATAAGGGGAAATATAAATTTAGATTAATGAAAGTGAAAATTGTATACCATCAACACCTCCCGGACGATTGCTATACAGGGACCTTCTCCTGGCCTCATGACATTAACAAGAACATCAGGAAAGAACCAATTTCCTTCATTGTCACCGCCTGCTACAACAGCATAATTTGTTGAGAAATAACATTTCAGGGGACCAAGCATGAAGATGAAAATGCAAGGAGCTAATTAATGCCAGCTCGCATGATGTATTTTAGCATCAAATGCATGAGAAACGCAATTACTTCGCAAATTTTCGACTATTTAATACATATCTATCATATCAATCGTATTTTTCAAAAACTATTGCGTAGTTGAATGACACATAAGCACTGCATAATGATAAGAAAATTATGCCAGGTGTTTAGCTATGCAATCGTATGATTTCATCCAAATAAGATTCAACTTAAAAATTAAGCCACAAACATGTGCTGCAGTTATTATTACAAATTTTTAAACGGAAATTTACATATGTAGCACACAATTCTCATGTATTTACATTTCTCCCACCTAAACTTTCATATTTACATACATAGCACTTTGGTTGTTTAAACCTCCACATGAAAAGGTGTATTGAATTGAGTGCTATGAGTGTAAATATGAAAGTCAAGGTGTTAGATATGTGTATAAATAAAAAATGTGATATGTATGTAAATGCCCCATTTTAAAAGGAGTTAATGCTTGTTTAGATTGTCGAATGCCCAAATCTATATTACTGCAACAAATTTTGATGTTCTATAATCGGTTATTTGCTGAATCAATGGCACATACAAAAAAAACTTTAAATGTAGAAATTAAAAATTCTATATGATAACTCGGGATAACTAACATTTAAAACAAAAAAAAAGAAAGGACGAGTGTGCGAGCTAATCTCAAAAAACTTGCATTAAAAACAGTAAAATCTAGACCAAGTGCAGAGCCTTTTTAGATGCAAATTATTTATTTATGCATTATACAGCCAACAATCTAAAAGAAAATTTAAAAAACTTTAGCTTCATATTATCTACTGGNACTTTAAATGTAGAAATTAAAAATTCTATATGATAACTCGGGATAACTAACATTTAAAACAAAAANGGGGATAACTAACATTTAAAACAAAAAAAAAAGAAAAAACGAGTGTGCGAGCTAATCTCAAAAAACTTGCATAAAAAACAGTAAAATCTAGACCAAGTGCAGAGCCTTTTTAGATGCAAATTGTTTATTTATGCATTATACAGCCAACAATCTAAAAGAAAATTTAAAAAACTTTAGCTTCATATTATCTACTGGATCAAATTTGTGATCTTACCCATTGCGGGTGACAAAATATCCAGTCCAATGTTTCCTGGAGTCATCGGCTGCCCTCCTGGAGTTCCAGGAAGATAATTGGCAGAATTAGGTGTCATTGGTTGCATGCCTGGAGTGGATGGAAGATAAGGGCTTGGCGCATTTCCTGTAGTAACAGATGAAATTGATGTTGAAAAGTTTTAAAAAAAATTTGCAATTTACTATTTAATTTTTTAAATCGTAGTACCATATGTAGGGCTACTTTCTCCGGGAGTTCCAGCATCGCTGTAATTACCACCTGGAGTATTGGCCCAACCAGATCCTGGAGTCGGTGCTTCATATGACCGAGCAGGGGTTCCAGGCTAAAGAAGAAAAGCAGGACGCAGTAAAATATTGGAACAATAAAATAAAGGAAGCTTTACATACATACCACTTAATTCCTATGTGATTACATATGTAACACAAAAACTTTAGCTTTTATATTTAAGTCACCTTATCTATGCATGAAAAGATGTATCACTACTTAAAAGTAAAAATGGTGGTATTTTCGTTATGTGATTATGTATGATTTGTGTGGTACAAATGTAAAATTTAAAGTTCAGGTGTAAAATATGTAAATAAATTGGAATCGGATGGTATGTACATAAATGCTCTTAAAATAAATACAAAATATGAAAATATACCTGATATTGTGGAGTACCGCCCCAAGAAGCAGGATTTGCATCTTCCCAATGATCTCTGATTCAAGAAAAATGGGCATTATCAAAAACTAATTTGGTGGCAATTTCTTCTTTTCACATAAAACCCTAAGAATAGAAAACATTGAATAAAATGTCTACGGCATGTACCTATCAACGAAGATGGATCAAACCAATGTGATGCAGTCCAAACATAAGGCATGCTTATCCTACTTACTACTGAAAGACTCAATCACGTAACATAAACCACTCGAAGCTTTGTATTAAAGACACAATGCTTTCAAGCAAAGAGAAGGGTTCCAGCCATTCAGCAATGCATGCAAATAAATAAGTACCATTTCTGAATGGACTTTCTAGTATAGAGATGTAACTCAGCCAATCCAACCATTAAGCCAGCTTGGCACAGCTAATTTCAATGAGCTAATGAGCCANAAAATTGATGTTGAAAAGTTTTAAGAAAAATTTGTAATTTACTATTTAATTTTTTAAATTGTAGTACCATATGTAGGGCTACTTTCTCCGGGAGTTCCAGCATCGCTGTAATTACCCCCTGGAGTATTGGCCCAACCAGATCCTGGAGTCGGTGCTTCATATGACCGAGCAGGGGTTCCAGGCTAAAGAAGAAAAGCAGGACGCAGTAAAATATTGGAACAATAAAATAAAGGAAGCTTTACATACATACCACTTAATTCCTATGTGATTACATATGTAACACAAAAACTTTAGTTTTTACATTTAAGCCACCTTATCTATGCATGAAATGATGTATCACTTCATAAAAGTAAAAATGGTGGTATTTTCATTATGTGATTATGTATGATTTGGGTGGTACAAATGTAAAATTTAAAGTTCAGGTGTTAAATATGTAAATAAATAGGAATCGGATGGTATGTATATAAATGCTCTTAAAATAAATACAAAATATGAAAATATACCTGATATTGTGGAGTACCGCNAGATGTATCACTTCTTAAAAGTAAAAATGGTGGTATTTTCATTATGTGATTATGTATGATTTGGTTGGTACAAATGTAAAATTTAAAGTTCAGGTGTTAAATATGTAAATAAATAGGAATCAGATGGTATGTATATAAATGCTCTTAAAATAAATACAAAATATGTAAATATACCTGATATTGTGGAGTACCGCCCCAAGAAGCAGGATTTGCATCTTCCCAATGATCTCTGATTCAAGAAAATTGGTCATTATCAAAAACTAATTTGGTGGCAATTTCTTCTTTTCACATAAAACCATAAGCATAGAAAACATTGAATAAAATGACTACGGCATGTACCTATCAGCGAAGATGGATCAAACCAATGTGATGCAGTCCAAACATAAGGCATGCTTATCCTACTTACTACTGAAAGACTCAATCACGTAACATAAACCACTCGAAGCTTTGTATTAAAGACACAATGCTTTCAAGCAAAGAGAAGGGTTCCAGCTATTCAGCAATGCATGAAAATAAACTAGTACCATTTCTGAATGGACTTTCTAGTCTAGAGATGTAACTCAGCCAATCCAACCATTAAGCCAGCTTGGCACAGCTAATTTCAATGAGCTACTGAGCCAAACAGTAAGACCCCCAACACAACTCCACTTGCCGGCTCATAAATCAGCTCATTAAAAAATTTTAACATAAAATTATTTTAAATATATCAGAATTTAAAAGTTTAAATACAAGTTTACTAAAAATATTTCAAATTTATCTTCGATATCTCAACTAAATTCTTCTTAATTTGCCACTAAATTTTATTATTTTATCAGCTTATTACAATAGCTGCTTCAATCGTAATCATGTCTCCCTTCAATAATAAAGGAGTCAGCTTGTGAGCAACTTGAACTTATGGAACTTAGCTCAATATCACCATCCATCCTGAAAATTTTTGTGCGCTTGATATATATCAAGCAATATCTTGAGAATCTTTTAATTTGTGTATTATGCATTTAAATGCTAATTCTCTTATGAGAGAAAAACACAGAGAAAGAACACGCGCAAACTGAATTCCAATTATTTCAGAAGGATCAAAAAGATAAACAACATAACAAACGTTTACATTTGCAGAAAATTTGAAGATGTTGGATACACTTGACAAATTATAAATTAGATCAAATTGGAAGGCAAATACCATCAGAACGCAGATATATATGCNAATAAACAACATAACAAACGTTTACATTTGCACAAAATTTGAAGAGGATGGATACACTTGACAAATTATAAATTAGATCAAATTGGAAGGCAAATACCATCAGAACGCAGATATATATGCAAAACTTTTGTTTGTTTCAATCGGGTTGTTATCAATTTGTGGACCACCACTCATGAATCTCTGAGCTCCAAACTTACAGATTTGGCTACAGTAGTCCTTGGGCTTCAAACTTCTAATTCTAGCTATAAAAGTCAAGGCAAATAGGATTATAACGACGCACGTCCCATTAAACTAAGCTGCTAGGTTACTCAACTTAAGCCCAAAACATAAGCCCTTAAAGTTTCAGTGGTTGTGCTTTAGCTGAAATGTCAGCGACTTGAGAGTTGGCTGGAGTAACATCATTATTAAAATTTTCTTTGAAAAAAATGATGATCAATTTCAATGTTTTAGCTCTTATCATGATGAACAAGATTCTTAGCAATATAGATAGTAAAATGATTACAAAAAAAAATACTACTTATTATCCCTTCAATTTCACCCCAAGTTCCTCAAGTAGTCCATTGATCCAAATCCANTTCTCTCTTCAATAATAAAGGAGTCAGCTTGTCAGCAACTTGAACTTATGGAACTTAGCTCAATATCACCATTCATCCTGAAAACTTTTGTGCGCTTGATATATATCAAGCAATATCTTGAGAATCTTTTAATTTGTGTATAATGTGCATTTAAATGCTAATTCTCTTATGAGAGAAAAACACAGAGAAAGAACACGCGCAAACTGAATTCCAATTATTTCAGAAGGATCAAAAAGATAAACAACATAACAAACGTTTACATTTGCACACAATTTGAAGAACATGGATACACTTGACAAATTATAAATTAGATCAAATTGGAAGGCAAATACTATCAGATCGCAGATATATATGCAAAACTTTGGTTTGTTTAAATCGGGTTGTTATCAATTTGTGGACCACCACTCATGAATCTCTGAGCTCCAAACTTACAGATTTGGCTACAGTAATCCTTGGGCATCAAACTTCTAATTCTAGCTATAAAAGTCAAGACAAATAGGATTATAACTACGCACATCCCATTAAACTGAGCTGCTAGGTTACTCAACTTAAGCCCAAAACATAAGCCCTTAAAGTTTCTGTGGTTGTGCTTTAGCTGAAATGTCAGCGACTTGAGAGTTGGCTGGAGTAACATCATTATTAAAATTTTCTTTGAAAAAAATGATGATCAATTTCAATGTTTTAGCTCTTATCATGATAAACAAGATTCTTAGCAATATAGATAGTAAAATGATTACAAAAAAAATACTACTTATCATCCCTTCAATTTCACCCCAAGTTCCTCAAGTAGTCCATTGATCCAAATCCATTCATATAGACAATGAGCTAATAAATGAAATACAGCTTACACCGTACTCATATATACCAAAAATTATTCATTGCTTATATGACAAGATTACCATACACAAAGGAGCAATATCCAAATGTGGACTTCGGACCACTTACAACCAATCAAATATGCATTACAATACATTCATCAATCTCAAAGTAATTTTTTTTCTAAAGAAGAGTCTTTTTCTTGGAGTCAACTTCAAGTACTTAAAAATTTGTATATGTGCTATTCCACCTTGAGTTATTCATAAATCAGCTAATAACACTAATAAACTACCCATTATTTCGCCTTGAATATATTCCTCCATCAAATGATGTACCTTCTTCAGCCTTAACTTTAATATAGATTCTCTATAGGCGTGTTTGCTAGTTTGCAACCAACATATTACAAATTTTAAAAGGACTAGGACATGCCTCTTTGGAAGAGAAAAAGATTTCTCCTTTTTATCTAGCAGGCTCCAGTCCCAAAAAATATTGAAGTTTCCCTAAATACTTGAATTCAAATTCTTCTGCTATTTAAGTTGAGATAATTCATTTCATTTTAAAACTTCCTGTTATAAAATAACAGCAGCACAAACAACTAAAAAATATATCTTATTATTTTTTTTCACGAATGATGTGGTTCACATGACATTAGTAGTAGNCCCTGTTATAAAATAACAGCAACACAAACAACTAAAAAATATATCTTATTATTTTTTTTCACGAATGATGTGGTTCACATGACATTAGTAGTAGCCATGGAGGTCTCACTACTGCTATAAATCTCCTGACTAAAACTCTATAAGATTTTGTCTATAAAGATATCTCTTTAATTAGCATATTTAATTAATTGTTAATGATTCTCAAATCTAAGAGGTCTCATGTAAATTTTTTCCTCAAAAATCTCCGGTTAAAAAGGCATTTTTTTATCTGCAACTGGAAAAGAGGCCAACTAAGATTTGTAGCCAATTATAAAAACACTTGAATNTATAAGATTTTTTCTATAAAGATATCTCTTTAATTAGCATATTTAATTAAATATTAATGATTCTCAAAACTAAGAGGTCTCATGTAAATTTTTTCCTCAAAAATCTCCAGCTAAGAAGGCATTTTTTTATCTGCAACTGGAAAAGAGGCCAACTAAGATTTGTAGCCAATTATAAAAACACTTGAATTGTATTGAATTTGTTACAGGAACAAAAGCTTCATGGAAGTAGTCACTATTATAAAACTAGGTAAATCCTCTTGCAAACAATCTGACCTTATATTTGTAAATGACCTCATCTTTGTTTTTCTTGGTCATGAAGATCCNTAATTATAAAAACACTTGAATTGTATTGAATTTGTCACAAGAACAAAAGCTTCATGGAAGTAGTCACTATTATAAAACTAGGTAGATCCTCTTGCAAACAATCTGACCTTATATTTGTAAATGACCTCATCTTTGTTTTTCTTGGTCATGAAGATCCATATCACAAATGGGGACTTTACGAAGGAAAAGTATTAATCTCCCATGTATGATTTTCTCTAAGAAATGAAACTCATCCATAAGAGCTTTCCATTCTGGAATTTTTAATGATTATTGGATGTTGGTAGAAATATAGATAGTATCACAGTTGGTAACAAAAGCTTGAATTTTTTTTTAGAGTAACTCACATTGGATTTTATTGTGAAGGGGATACTAATTGAAACAGCTTCTCCGAACATGCCAGTTTCAGTCATCCTTGAGTTTACTAAATATTTTTTTAGAAAATACCATTAGTAATATGAAATGGATTAGAGTTTTGATTGAGCTTGATGTGAATCGAATCTTTTCCCTAATCCGCCTTATTTTTTTCTAATGTATTAGAAAGGAATTAGTTTCTAGTTTGGGTAAGGATTTGAAAATTGGGTTCTTCACACCAATGGCATATAATTATAAATGTGTTAGTGTGCTCTATATACCAAGCCTGGCATTCATTAGTAATTTTATTCTTCCACTAAATGATAGTTTCAGCAGATAAGAGTTGATTCTCCAAAAAAAATAGCATGCAAATGTAGTAATTACTATTTATGGAAGAGATGTATATTCACTTTCTATAAGATATCCAAAAGCTTTTCTAAGGATTATCAAAACATCTAGATTGAACATATGACTAACAGTTTTTAGATGAGTTTAAAACTTAAGCATTATAGAGAATATGCAATTGATTTAAAGAGGTAGCAATTTCAATAACATCCACAAAGATATTTTGGAGGATAAAGGAAGAGCGTGATCGTGTAACTTCAAGAGTACGACTATTTTTTTTATTTCTATAATGCCAATCTGTTGAAGAATATTCCCTTGAGATAAGAAATAAGATTATGGTGTGTTTAAAAATTTTTTTGGGATAATCAAATCTTAAAAATAGAATTCTTGGTTGAAATTAGTTAGTAATCATATTATTGTAATGTTAGAATGCTTATCAACTTCAATTTTTTTTATAGAAAAAAACAGTAGTAACTACCGCATTGTCATCAATGAAGGATAAAACCAATGAAACTTAGTGATATATTTGGTACGAGATGATCCCCACACATCACTATAAAATTTTACAAAGTAATAGGATTATTTGTAGGGTAGTTTTGCTAACAAGTTTCTAGTGAGCTCTAAGAGTTGACATAATTTTACATTGAAACACAATAGGAATTTTATTTTTGATAAGGCAGGAAATATTTTTTGAGATACAGAAAACAATGATGTCCTAATATATAATAAGTGTTACATGAATGTTAGAATTTGAGGCATTTGAGAAAGGATTTTGAATAAAGGAACTATCAATATCAAGTGTTAGTCCACTATAAGTTTTGATGCTTTGATGTAGGTAACATATTAGGGGTGGCAATTCAAGTTCACATGTCAGGTTAGGTACTGACCAAAATAAGATCCCAACACAAATAGAATCAACCCAAACCCAACCCATTTAATATATGGGTCAAAAATCTCAGCCCAAACGACTCGACCAAACCAAAACCAGGCCCGATCCAACCAAACATGAAAATTTGTTAATTCATGATAGTTTAACATCAAATGGATTCAAAATAGACACAATTAACAAATATGGACACACCTCAAGAAAAAATATAAAAAAATTATTTATTTTAATGTGTTTTTCATTAAAAAAAGAAATAATTAAATAATTATTTTTGAATTGACTTGAATCCAACCTGACATGAAATGACCTGAATTTGACTCAACTTTTTTGGGTTGCTTATGTTGATCTAAATCAACACTGTTATTGCACTGTTTCACAAAAACATATTGACACCCCTGCTGTGATTGTTTCCTAGCATTGCCAAACATCCTCAAAAAAGTTCAAATTCTAAAAGTCGCACATTTTTTAAAAATTGTGACACTTGTAGTTTTGAATTAATTTATTGATGAGTGATAAATTTAAATCCAGTTTCTAAACAGCTAAAATTGAGTGTAGAGTAAAGTTCCCAATTTAACTTCATGATTTCTTACCAGCAACTTGAGATTGAGTTCCATCAAACATCCTAACAGTCAATCTTTCATTCCATGGGATAATCTTGATTAATAATTTTGGATTTACAATCACATCATCCGAGGCACATGAGTTTACAATCCAAGCATTTGAAGTTTATTTTATAATTTTGAGAGCAAAAGTGAGAGTTATTTTACTTCTATCAAGCTTAGTACATGGTTGGAGGTGGAATGAGTTTGCATTTACCCCAAAATTTTTGGATAATCAAATTGTTGTTTGCTTAAGAATGAGGATTTGTTTGCGTTGGAGGTTGTCTTCTATTCTAAGTTTATTTTATTACCACTACATTATTGTGGCTTAGAGGGTCTCTAATCTTCAGAGTTCTCCTAAACTGACTGAAAAGTGTGCACAAACAGTCCTGCTTGTTGTAGTTCTTCAAGTATTATTTCCATGAATAGCAGAGGTTACGTTGCATTCATTGATGAGAGATAGTTGTTTACACATCTTGACTTTTTCAACTTTATTCTCTCCTCACATCCACTGATCCACAAACTTTATTTTGATAAGAGGATGCTTATTGGAAAAAAAATTTCAAGAAACATCATTTAAATTTTTCTTTAGACCGATTAAGAACTTAAAATGGTCATTTTTTCTTGAGAATCTTTTTGTATTTAGCTTTATCTTCCGAACAATACCAAAGAACTTCTTCAAATATACCTATGTTTAATTGATTATAATATCCTCTTATCTCTGATTATGAATGATGCACTTGTTCTCAAACAACTCCAATATATTTTAAATGTAATAATAAGCCTCATTTTCAATTGCACATTTTCTTAATAGCATCATCAAGAGAAAATTCCCCCTTCTTCCATTTGCCAAATAAGCAGCAAACCATGGTACTATGGTTATTAGTGGTCTTTCATTATATTGTGAACATTCCTTCTCTGATTGGAGAGTATATCCATTAGGAAACTTATCTCTCCCATTCCCAGAGCACACAAGCACGCACGCACGCACGAACACACACTATTAGAATTATGGGGCATTTACATAACCCTCAATTTTTATGTATTTACACATCTAACAACTATACTTATTACATTTAAAACACCCAAATTTTTCATATAACATAAAAAATATCACTACTTTAACTTTTTGAAAATGAAATGCACTTTTTTTCATAAATGGGTAAGGTGGTATATATGTAAAAAATGAAGTTTAGGTGTTAGATAAGTAAAAACATAAGAATTGGGTACTATGTATCAAAATCTTGCTAGAATTATTTGAAGACAAATAATAAATTGGTCAAAACGTAAAGCAAGTTTAAACATCCAAGGATCGCCCATATACAGAACCATTATTCCACCAAATCAGTACCTTCCAAATCACATTAATAGTAATATACATGCAACTCATCAATCTATGAGCTCCAAAATTCCAGATCTAGCTACAAAAATTCATGGACCACTCACTCATGCCCTATGTGAGTTCCAACATAATAATTATGGCTAGAGAAAAATCATGGCAAGAAAGGGATTGATTCTCCACAATATGTGTGTGTACATTCTGTATCACTACAAGGAGAACAACGATTCTCCTCCCATTTAGCTTACAGTGAGTCTTTTCCTTAGGAATATGAGAATGTTTGGTTTGCTGTTAACTACATGGCATTTTATATGTTATCCACACTGAGGAAAAAAAAAGTTAAGGGCCAGCGTTGATTATTGAAAATAATATTAAATTGAAACAAACACTCAATGTAAAAGATAACATTGTAATATGAATAATATTATAATCTAAATCGCCTTGTTATTTATATAATATCAAACCAAACAACCCCTATGATGACATGAACTTCAAATGTAGGATCAAAAGCATCCGTTCTCTTTAGCATCATTAAAAATAGAGGAAAAAACAGTTTCAAACATTTCAAATTGTCTTCTTTTCCCACTTTTGCCCAGTATCACCGATAGAACTTGAGAGATAAAAAATTATGGCATCCCTATTCTCCATAGCACCAGTTCTCTAAGCTAGAAAAAGCAATTGCCATTTTCTTTCAAAGGTGACAATATCACCCAGTTTTAAACCCTCAAAAGAAGAAAATGAAACACAAAGACAACTAATCAACTGTAAATACTGTGGGCATATTACCAACTCTGGAAAGAAAAACATCTGAAATACAGAAAATTCTAATGGCTTAGAATCAACGGAAAAGCAATAGAATAAAAACTGAGAACAGAAGAATGTAAGAACCTTGGAGGACTCATGGGAGCCCATGCTCGGCTACGCATAGGTGTCCTCATGCCTTCATGGATGGGAGTTGCTGCATGAAGCGAAAGCATGATATAGATTATAGATCATGATAGCGTGAAAGAAATGACAACAATGAAATATAAACTATTTTTTAAGTTAAGAAAATGGCAAAGAGTAATACTCTCTAAAGATTGGAAACATAATTTTACAGGCCTATGTATCATAAGAAAGAGAACACACTAACCTCCAGCATCTCTCATAGGAGTTTGATATGGGTGAAGTGGAGTTCGAGATGGATGCATGGGTGTCTCACTTCCAAAACCATATCGAGAAGGTTCGCTATGAGGCAAAAAAATATAGGAAAAATCATGCTTAGCCTTGAAGAAGCTTATTAAAATAAGATAAAATAAACTATAATACCGGAATGGGGTTGCAGAACCTGGTGTGTCAGAGATATCATCCCTTTTGACTAAAACAAAAATAAATAAAATAAAATAACAAAGTATAACCCCACAGAATTATCTGAAATTTTTAGTGAAGTAGAAACCTATAGATGAAGCTAACCTGCAACTATCTTCATTTGTGAATCCAATTCAATGCGAACAAAAGTACCACTGACCTCCACAACACGACCACGATATCCCTTAAAAGGCCCTGAACGTATTTTAATAGTTCTTCCAACTAAAGCATCGTGTCCTCGTCCACCACCCCTATTAAGCCTTCCACCACCTACATCAGATTTAATATGGTAGTTTGTCATAAAAAGTTTTACCTCATAAGTTCGGATTACAAATGAAAATCATAATGTCAAATGCTTACGATCTATTGGTCCTCTCGGTGGCCTTCTTGGAGATTGAAGGTAAGGAGATGAAGGTCTCAAACCAAATCTTGCATCAAATTTATCACCACTCTGCCAAGATAGCAAATCTTATGATGAAAGTGAAGCAGGATCAAAGCTATAGCCATTAATTATCAATATCAGCAGTATTACCCTAATAATAATCATCAATAAGGGCTTGTTTGGGATCATTTTTATGTTTTGTTATTGTTTTCGGTTTTCCTTTCATTTTTTAAATTATGTTTTTTAGTATATTTTTTACATGTTTTTATTTTTTTTATTTTTAAAAATAAATCAAATTATTTTTTAAAGACACTCAAAACACCTAAAAGATATTTTGAGTGTTTTTACAAACAACTATCATAACCAAACATGATTTAATTCAAATCAAAATATAAACAAAACAATAGAAATAATAAATGGAAAACAAAAACAAAAGTAACCCCAAACAGCAGCTTAAAAAAACAGCAAATAAATAAGAGTGCTTTGGACATACGCGTTTATCATTGTTTCCACCGATAACAATACATGATTGTGCTTTCACACAAATAAAACCTGCATGCTCAAGGTGATGCCGATCATGAATAAACAGGATTCCTCTATGAATGTGTTGAACGGGACCTTGCTTCCCCTAATATAAGAAGTCGTACCAAAAAAAATTCATAAACAAATACTTGCAGGAAAGAAAATAAAATGCAAGACAATGTCTAATCATCGCTAGATACCTTACATGGCCCCTCAAGGACCCTAACAATATCCTTCACAGAGACTATATTTTTTCTATTATCTTGTGCATTGGTCCGTTTCTCAAGTTTACTCTTTATTTCCCTCAACTTAACAAGTACAACTTCTGGTCTATCTGGAACTCCCTTGAGAACCTTTCTCAATTCAATAAATAAAACAAAAATTAGCAAAAGTAAAAAATATGAGGTACTCTAAAAAAATAAGCCTGCTCTCACCTGAAAAGCTTCACTCTCCACTCTTATTATCACACCAAAGGACATGTTGCTGCAGTTTATTTAAGTGAACCATGAGAAAATTTTGATAATTATACAAAAAAAAAGTTTCTATAACATGATTATGACATACAAAAGAAGAACGAGATCTTGCAGCTCATAATCCCCCATTTTTGTGATTCCAGAGGTAACTTCAGAGCTCTTAACAACGTTATCTGCAAAAACGCGGATCTGGTAGAGCAAGATGAAAAAAGGTCAAGCGGTGGATAAAAACTACCTAAGAAAACTTATTGATATATCAAAAGGGCTTACATCTTCTTTTGTGGTATCTGATGCAATTATCAGTACATGGCCATCAACCTTCACAACCATACCAGTTGCACCTTCTTGTACTCCAGAGACCACTTTCACATGATCTCCTAATTTAAAATATTTGCAGAGTTCCTTCTCATTGAAAGCCAAAGCTTCCTACAATCAAAAGAAAATAACAATTACCATAATATTGTAATTAATGTAAAAAAAAATTTGAATATGAAACTGATTAGATAAGAATTACAGGTAAGCCAGCAATCTCAGGCTTGATATGAACAGTTTCTTCTTCAACTTTTTCAACCCAGCCTTTCAAATTTTTTAAATCTCCCCGTACAACTACAACCGCATCTCCTTTCATGAAATGACCTTTCTTTCTATTTGAAATTAAAGTTGATAAACTAGCCATATCAGCATCGCCATCACCATCACCGTCACCACCAGGTTTTCGGAATTTCTCAAGTTCATCGAAAGTTGGTTGTATATTCTGAGAGCGGATTGATTTCATAGACACTGTTTTATAAAGAAAACCATCTTTGAACATCATATTTTCAACCATTTCAAAATATTCCCCAGTATCTTTGTCCCTCCTGCGCTCCACACGGATATGCATCTCCCTAAACACCAAAAACAATAAAAATAAAGTTAATCGTGATGCCAAAGAACCAAATATATTAAGTCAATGATAAAAGTACCTAGCTTCATCAATGTTGAAAAAACGAGGTGGAGGAACAAATGCCTTCTTTTTAACCACGTCTCTATTTTCCTAAAATGGAAGACCAATGCATCAGATAACAGAAAAAGAATTGCACCATACAAGTCTGTTATGAAACAAATATGAGAAGAATCATTTAATAGAATAAAAATAATCAATTGGACGTATAAGATGGCCATTATCAACCAGAGAAGACCCCATATAGAAAAATATTTACAAAAGAAATTGAGGTACGAAATGTGCTGTGTTGTATGAAATAGACATCAAAGATCATGAATCATGGAATTAACACATGCGTGGGAAAAGGATTTCCATTTTGCATTTCCACACAAATCAAATTTGAGATATTCAATGATTTTAAAAAGCAAAGGGAAAAACTTACAATAGAGTGCTAAGCCAAAATAGATGTGCCACTGTTACAAACATGTGAGCTGTGCTAACAGGCACTATATAGATAAATATTTACAACCTAGCCACCATATTTAAAATAATTACAAAATTTACATGTCTGTGAATAAACACCTACCTGCCACAACAGCACTCTAATTCATGCATAAAATTTTAAGTTCATGCATCATAAATGAGAATAAGAAAGGAATTAATCAGCTAGAACAAGCAAATCAAAGTGCATTTTCACAAATTGTTTATTAGCAAATCAAACTGTAATTCCGAACATTTCAAATGTAATCTGAATTAAGATATATGGAACATGAAAAGCTAACAAAGAAATAACATATGATCAATAATGAGCCACAAATAATTGGAACATGACTGTCTCTATTGGCAACGATGTTGAAAAGTTTAGGTCGAACTATATTTAAATAAATAACTAGAAATTCTTACCAACTTATTAGCAAGATGCTGTAAATCAATTCTTGGAATTAGCTTTACTGTTACTTTCTGTCGTACATTATCCACATCAACAACCTGTAGAAGTAAATCTAGAATGTTAGGAAAATGTTACATGAGACAGAGTAAATAATACCTGAACAAATACATACCTTGGCAAGGTCTCCTTTATAAATTCCAAGTTTCATCCTAACCCATGTGTCCCTAGAAATTTCAATGGTTTTGCTTTCAACAGAAAGAACATCTGTCATTTCTTTGATAGGAACTAGCATCACCTTAGCCGAGCTATATATGGTACGCAAACCCTTACAAGCCTGATCATAAAACAACCAGAATTTAATATAATCTTTGGACATATGCTTACCAGGAAAATACCGAAATATAACCCCACAATAGTTTATATGAATGGAGTTATGCAAACCTCTTTCACATGGGCTTCTTTTTCAGCTTCAACATATATATAATTTTTAAGATGGTCCAATGCAACCACTGATCTAATCTGCAGTTCAGGTCTGTCTATAAATTTTTGCATGAGGCATATTGCAGTTTCACGCTCTCGACCAATCTGGGAATTATGGGAAACAAATGCTGAAGAACTTTATAAATACAATAAAAAATGATGAAAATTTATTGTGAAGAGAAAATAATAGATGCGTAAAAAACTTACAGCACATTTCACCATCCACAACTTGGGGTCCTTCACTGACGGGAGTAGAGCTTGTTGTTCAACCTCTGTGGCATCCTCACCATATTCAATGTGACTTGATTTTGCATATCTTTCATAAACTTGCCTTTCCATCTCTTCAACATCCTCCTGATCCTCTGGCATCATATTTAATGGACGATGTGGTCTTCTACCACCACTTTCATCGGGTAAGTCAGCTCCAGCATCATTAATAAAATCTGAAATTGTTCATATCAGCTTTCAGTCAATTTTTTATCAACAGGATGGGAACAAATTAAGAACATGCAATTTTATTGGGATTGTGATATCTACTTCTAAAGCCCATGGAGACAAATCACTTATTCTTTTCAGTAATTTAAGTTAAACAGAAAATGATATGAAATCAACAAAATATGACACAAGTTTATCTGTAACAATGTAAAAGGGAGGAGAGGAAAAAGAAAAAAAACTAATGTATCTTAAAGCTCTATTAGCAAAAAAATACTTGGGCATGAATATTTAACTATTCAAGCATAATATAAATTGTATCGGGTCGGCTATGTTCCGAATTCAAGACTTCTCATTGTATAAAACTTCTAGAGCATAATAGAAACATAAAAACACTCTTAGCAAAAATCCAATTACTAGTGTCTCTAACATTCAACAAATGATTTACCATCGACCATGTCACAAGAATCTAAACTTATGTAGCTCTACCAATAAACACGAGAAAACAATTATTCTCATGTTTTGGCTAATTTTTATTGTAAATTTATTAAAGGTTTTAGTATTATTCTCGCACCAATTTACTACTGCTCAAATATACCTATAGTGATACAAGATTCGGGTTTGAAAACCATAATTACAGTCACTCATGAAAATGCTAATAGTTAGTGGATAGTTCCTCTAACAACTACTTCTTTGCCATAAAAGAAGGGAGGAATGACAAAATAAGTGAAATATTGGAGGAATCAAAAAAATAAAAAGGAGAAATAAGAACAAACTTTGGTCGCGATATCTTAAGTTCTTAGCCATGGATTTTTTAAAGATGTGGCTGCGGAAAAACATTAGCAAGCCAGGACTAACAGGGATTCAAGATAGCAATCTGGTGCACTGGTAGAAAAATATGATGAGAGAATTTGTAGCTTTTATGTCAATATGAGAACCAAAGAAATCTATAAGAGAAATTCAACCGCTAAAACGTCGTTAAATCTTCCAAATTAATTTCTTCCAACTGATCTAACTAGAACAGCTCGCTAAGAAATTCCAATAATCATATAAAAGAAAAGCTAATGTGATATAAAATTCATAATTCTAGGATAATTAAGNGATTCGGGTTTGAAAACCATAATTACAGTCACTCATGAAAATGCTAATAGTTAGTGGATAGTTCCTCTAACAACTACTTCTTTGCCATAAAAGAAGGGAGGAATGACAAAATAAGTGAAATATTGGAGGAATCAAAAAAATAAAAAGGAGAAATAAGAACAAACTTTGGTCGCGATATCTTAAGTTCTTAGCCATGGATTTTTTAAAGATGTGGCTGCGGAAAAACATTAGCAAGCCAGGACTAACAGGGATTCAAGATAGCAATCTGGTGCACTGGTAGTAAAATATGATGAGAGAATTTGTAGCTTTTATGCCAATTTGAGAACCAAAGATATCTATAAGAGAAATTCAACCGCTAAAACGTCGTTAAATCTTTCAAATTAATTTCTTCCAACTGATCTAACTAGAACAGCTCACTAAGAAATTCCAATAATCATATAAAACAAAAGCTAATGTGATATAAAATTCATAATTCTAGGATAATTAAGCTAAATAGTGAAATAAAAAGTGGGCTAGGGTACGAATTTGAGAACCTGCTGAAAATGATCATCTATAGCTAAAAAAAACAAGCCAAAATGTGGGTGCACAAAAATAAAAAAATCAACATGACTGCGCGAAAACAAATAACATTACCATCTTCAGCATCCTCGTCTTCTTCTTCCTCGTCANATCTATAGCTAAAAAAACAAGCCATAATGTGGGTACACAAAAAATAAAAAAAATCAACATGACTGAGCGAAAACAAATAACATTACCATCTTCAGCATCCTCGTCTTCTTCTTCCTCGTCAGCACTATCAACCTGGGCNGTCTATAGCTAAAAAAAACAAGCCATAATGTGGGTGCACAAAAAATAAGAAAATCAACATGACTGCGCGAAAACAAATAACATTACCATCTTCAGCATCCTCGTCTTCTTCTTCCTCGTCAGCACTATCAACCTGGGCCTCAAGATCGAAGAACTCAGAGCCTCTCTTCCGATGTTTCTGGCCGCGGCCGCCGTATAGCTCCTCATCCTCGTCCTCTTCATCTCTGTATTCCTCCTCATCGTCGTCCTCTATGGCTGCATCGTCAATGAAATCGGACCTGCCCCGCTTCCTCCCGCCTGTGCTCCTTCTGTAGTCGTCATCCTCTTCTTCATCTAACTCTTCATCGTCCTCCTCCTCTTCGTATTCGTCTTCTCTGTGCCGAGCCATACCGCAACCCCCTCCGCTTCGAGATTTGAGGGTATTTGCAAAATCCTAAGTCGTCGGATCTACAGCCTTTTAGGGCTTTCACTTATTCTCCGCCTGCGCTTCTCTAGCGAGCTTCTCTTCTGCTTCACCCGACGCCACTCCCGTCGATGCCTTTCCTCGGCCAAGGGNGATTCTCCGTCTACGCTTCTCTAGCGAGCTTCTCTTCTGCTTCACCCGACGCCACTCCCGTCGATGCCTTTCCTCGGCCAAGGGTNGGCTTTCACTTATTCTCCGTCTACGCTTCTCTACCGAGCTTCTCTTCTGCTTCACCCGACGCCACTCCCGTCGATGCCTTTCCTCGGCCAAGGGTTTCGGGGATTTGGGTAGACGACGATAGCTCCCCAATTTTAGCCTTGTTGCAGTAATTTTATATTTATTTTTATAAATTTTCTTAATTCATGAGTAAATATAAATAAAACACCCTCTTGCAATTTAATGAATTTATAATTAATTCTAAAATAAGATATTTTTAAATTATATTTTTATTTATAGCTCCATATTAAAATTTTATAATGACATGATNACTCCCCAATTTTAGCCTTGTTGCAGTAATTTTATATTTATTTTTATAAATTTTCTTAATTCACGAGTAAATAAAAATAAAACACCCTCGTGCAATTTAATGAATTTATAATTGATTCTAAAATAAGATATTTTTAAATTATATTTTTATTTATAGCTCCATATTAAAATTTTATAATGACATGATTTAATGTCGCAATTATATTTTTTCTTCTAATTAATCAGATAATAATAATTAAAAAAATAAAATATGCTATTGATTAATAATTAAATAATACTTTATAAATCCATGAAAATTTTGAATTGATACATTGTTCTATATTATTTTATAAAATTATGCTTTAAAAATTTTACTAAATTTCATTACAAAAAAGTTAATGGAGACTTTTTTTTTTACTTTTAAGTTGAATATTTAATTTTTTTTATTATTATTATTATCATACTAAATCATTTTATTATTCATTTTTTATGGACATTTACATGCATTTCACACAATTTTTGGGCATTTACATGCCCGATCCTTAAACTTTATTTTTGCATTTATATCATCAAAATCTTTCGTGTCACATCAAAAATATCACTTTTTTTTACTTAAATTGTAAAATAGATGCTTCATGTAAATGTAAAGCAGCATATACGTAAAAAATTGAATTTTAAGTATTGGATATGTAAATACATAAAAATTAAGTGCTTTGCATGTGAATGTTCCCATTTTTTTCAATATTTACCATCAATGAAATTTACTTGATTAAAATTTATAGAACTTATTAAATCATACTTTTGGCCAGGCAACCTTGAAGATAATTTCAGAAAGTTAAGTTAAAAATTATATTATTATTATCATCATCATTATTATTGTTAATATTACTATTATAATTATAATTTTTATTATTGTTGTTATTGTCTTTTTTTTATATAAGTTATAAATTAAATAAGATTAATCAAATCAACTGAAGGATATAAAATCAATAAAAGATGGCATGTATTTAGCGATAAAATTTAAATAGAACATTTTAGATTCAAACTAAATTTATTGAAATATGTTAGTCATATAATAATATACTAACTGCAATTTCATTAAATTTGACTAAATTTCTTTAATTAACTCAAAATCATAATCTTGCCTCTCTTATGTAATGTATCTATGTCAAAATTATCATGTTATGGGCTAATGAAATATGTCATCTGATAAGCTCTGCAACCCATCTTTTGAGATAACTTATATAACAAAGGTGCAAGCAAATAAATGCATTTGGTGAATAGTAATATGATCATTCATATAATGCACCTTTTATGTTTTCATATGCTCACAAATAAAATTTTTATAAGATTTTTAATAACTTATCGTATAATTGAATGAGTCAAAACACTAACATGCATGTTGTTTTATGTTAGTATATGACATTATGTTATCATGGCCTTCAAAATTTACGTATTATTAAAGGCATGGGAAATATTCAAACAATTAATTGGGCATGTATATCGAAATTTATTTTTTTATATACTTGAATTTTGTTAAACACCTTGATTGTGCTTAATAATTTATACTATTTTAATTAAAATATGTAAGTTACTTATGCCCAGTATTAAGGCTTCGAGTTGATATAAAATAGAATATAATATTGAATAAATTTAAAAATTTAAGTCAATTTCAAATGCAATTTGGAGTTAATAAAGTAAATGATCTCGAATAAAGTGATTATATGCTAAAAAAACCTCTCATAAATGCTCTATGGTCAATATGGTGTCATGTTGGCTATGAGATAAAGGAAATAGAGCATGGAGAAGAAATTTCTTACTCGGGATACTTCCTTAGTTAGAGGATTACCATATAAAAGATGATTTTTGTGCCATGGTGCTTGATATTTGCTCATCAACATTGTCTCATCTTAGTCATGCATGTTTCTTGCCATCCTAGATCAATTGATTAAGTGCTTTTCCCTCTAAGGAAAAATATCACCTAGCTTAGTCATCATTTTATTATTGTGACGAGATATCTTCGTCAACTTTCACTAAGTCAATATAATGTAAACCATATATATTAGAGCATAATATATCTAAATAAATATTCAAAGTATCCTTATTTTTGCTTGAGTGCATGGATTAGTGGTATTATGTTAATTCTCTTATTTATCATGATAATATGTTTTAGAAGGGTGTTGTTGTCTTATTTGTGCAGGTGATAGGTTGGATGTTGTTTCGGAGCAATGATAGATGAATTTCAGTAACTAAAGGCAACATTTGACCTAGCACACTTGTGTTGCCTTTATTGAGGCACCCACGCGTAAAACAAAACATGTATGCTAGGTTAAAGCACTTGAGTTTGAAACGTTGCGCACCCAAGCCCATATATTTCAAAATTAACGTACTCGCACTAGCATTCAAACCAATGATAGATAAATTTCAGTAATTAAAGGCAACATTCCTAACGCACTTGTATTGCCTTTATTGAGGCACCCACACCAAAACAGCAAACCTGCGCTAGCTTAAAGCACTTGAGTCTGAAACGTTGCGCACCCGAGCCCATATATTTCATATTTAACGCACTTGCGCCAGCATCACGACGCACCCACACCAGCGTCGAGGCACATCCGTGCTAACATCGCGATGCACCCGTGTCGTCTTCACGGTGCACCTGAGTCAGCTCATTAAATCAAAAATTATAAATAAAAAAAATCTTGCTTTTATTGAGCATTACCCATGCATTTGTCTTTAGCAATGTGTTTGGGATATCTTGGGCGGCTCGAGGCTGTAGGATGAGAAGTGAGAAAGAGTTTTCCCATAGAGGTTTCTTTATGTCTTTGGATTGAAACCTATAGGTACTCTTTTTACATCTTATCTTCCTATTTGTTCTTATGTTTCTTTGAGATTTTTGTATGGAAAATAAATCTTCTACCTTGGTGGAGAGAGCAAGTCTTGATTGTAAGTATTGTAACTTTTTTTTTTAATGATGATAAGCATGGCTTTTATGTCTATGGTTTCCTCTACTATGTATAGCTAAATTGTCTTTCGTGTCTCTATAATGTAGGGTTAGTGGATTTATCATGATTTTTTGATATATTTTTCGCGTGGCATTTTTTTTCATATTTTCATAGATGTCTGTTGTTGGTTAACCTTCTGAATTTCATTTACTCATAGTATGACCAATTTGGATGTTAAAATCTTTCATGATTTTTGGTTTTTGCTCGTTGTGTGGCGGAATGAATAGGTTAACCTCATAATTCTAAGACGCTGGACATATTCTAGTAAGATTCTTCAAGTTTGATAGAGAACCACAATAAACTCGAGAAACACTATGGGGTTAAGCAAAGCTTAATTTCATAGGTTCAGATTTTTCTTTTAACCTAAACATAGACATAAAAACATACTTCAACTATCACATAGAAAAACTTTCAAGCACAAACATGAAACCCTTCACGATACCCGAATCACAGAGGCACGGGCCTCAGCACTCTTTAAGAGCATTAAGATTTTATCGTTTTTCTACTTTCTACAATTAATTTTTATTTTATGCTTGGATTTTTTTAAATTTTAACCCCTTATTGTGATCACAACAAGCCAGTTTGCCTATAAACCCTAAGGATGTCAGGGTAATGGATAGTCATATATGTGAATTTGAAGAGCTGGCCTTAAAGAGCATATTGAGTTGAATGATTTTGGTTAGACAATAACTGAGGAAGAATGTGTTCTTTTCTTCAAGGCACCCATTGCATTATGATGGAGATATTTGAGCCTATAGGACCACCCATAGGAGTGCCCCGCGAGAAAGAGTTCTTGAATTCTCACCCATGTGATTTGCTTACATGCATTGATCTCCACACTATGATGTCTCGTCATGGTGCATTGCTTGATATCAATTTTAATTTTTATATGTATTTCATTTATATTTTCCCATATTTTTTATAGTTGTATGCCTGGAACAAACAATGAGTTTGGGAGACGGAGTAATGCATGTTACTTGCATTGAAGCATTTAGTTACACTTTAAAGTTGTGGCTCATATAAGGAATTCTGATAACTTAATGACATTATACATTTACTTCAATTTAAATAAAAATATTCATTAAAAGGTGGGATTGACTTTAATGACTTGATAACTATGTTATACACTTCAATAATTTTTAATTGAACATTAAGTTGTCTCAAGATAATTTAAATTGTGTAACTAAAATATTAATAATCAATTAGAGATACTTTAAGCAATTTAATTATCAATATAACCAATTTAATTGAGCCTTGACTTTTTCAATGAATTATATTATTTTAAAGTTTACATTAAATGAACTTGATAACTATCATATAAGGGTAAGTAAATAGACAAATTTTTTAAAAGAGATGTATTTCATCAAATATAATAATTTACATTAGAAATAATATTTTTTTCATAAAAAGTACATAATTGTCATAGACTTTAATTAGAAGACGAAAAAATAAAAAAAGTTGTGTATTAATTTTCTCCTAAATATTAAGGCTTAAAAACTTTTAAACAAAATTTTTAAGATATTATAACCAGGAAAGAGATTAAGAAAAATTAGGTTGGTTAATTGGATCTTAGTTGATTTAAAAATGTATTTGAAAAACATAAATATTTCAATTATTCGAGGTTCAGAAAGAAGGGAATTAAATGAATAACCAGGCTATTAGAAATTGATGAAAATCTCACCCTCAAATGAAATTTGCACATTCTTCATAACATTTATACAATGAAGTTGAAGAATCAAGAAGCCACGTGAGAACTCCAAACACCTTGTTAATCCTTGTTGAGATATGAGATTGCTTAAGGACAAGAAGGAGCAAGTTTGAGAATTTGATAAGAGTAAATTTACATAATTTTTTTGCATTAAATATCATGTCAATTCTCTTGTTTATCGTGATAGTACGATTGAGAAATGTAAATTTATCTTGTTTGGTGATAGGTTGAATGCAGTTTCATAGCAAAAAAAATGAAGAATTTCAGCAATTATAGGTGACATTTGACCTAGCACACCTGCATTGGCTTTTACGGCGCACCTATGTCGCTAAACCGAATTTGGAGGATTTTTCTTGCCTTTGTCAACTTTGCATATGTGTGTGTGTGTGTGTGTGTGTGTGTGTGTGTGTGTGTGTAGGGACGTGTATAGGGCACCTTGGGTGGTTGATGGCTGTAAGAGGAGAAACAATTTGGAGAGAGACTTTTTCCCTAGAGGTTTCTTTCTCTCTTTGGATTGAAACCTTTAGGGGCTGTTTTTACATCTTCTCATCCCATTTGTTCTTGTGTTTTCTTTAAGAGTTTTGTATGATAGAGAGAGATCTTCTACCTTGGTTTTTTGTAAGGTTTTTTAGGATTTTCAACCCCATATTATGAATATGACAAGCTAAGTTCACAAAGTTAGTAAACTAGAGATTTTTGTCAAATAATAATTGTTTGCCATTTTCTCGTGTGATCGATACACGTGCTCTTATAGCACAAATTACTTGACATGTATACTTTCGTGATTGACCGACTTATTTTGCGATAAGTTTTCGACCATCGATTACAAATCACCTAAGTCTTCTTAACTGATCATTATATTCCATTAATTATAATTAATTAATTATGTCTTGTGTGTTTGAGGCTAGTACTTTAAATTTCAACATCGTAAATGAATGTCAATGACTATCACAATGCCTAAATATATTAACTATTTGATNATAATTGTTTGTCATTTTCTCGTGGGATCGATACACGTACTCTTATAGCACAAATGACTTGACATGTATACTTCCGTGATTGACCGACTTATTTTGCGGTAAGTTTTCAACCATCGATTACAAATCACCTAAGTCTTGTTAACTAATCACTATATTCCATTAATTATAATTAATTAATTATGCCTTGTGTGTTTAAGGCTTGTACTTTAAATTTCAACATCGTAAATGAATGTCAATGACTATCACAATGCCTAAATATATTAACTATTTGATTAGTAAGTGATATTTTTTTCTTAAAACCTCCCGAGCCATTGTTAACATAAATATAATTATTTTAATAACCAACACAATAATAAATGAACACAAGCTCAATTAAATTAAATGGTATCCATTATATTAAAGTACTCCAAAATAGCATAGTTTATTTCATATTATATTTTCAGCTTATTTTCTATCATTGTCACAAAATATAATAATACTAGTCATAATATGTTTCATGATCTTCTTAAACATTGATAATTAAACATAATTTTTTTTTTCTTTAACACATTTTAGATACATTGAGTTGTTATTATTCACAATTAGCAAAGTGAGTGATAATANGAATATAATTATTT
This sequence comes from Phalaenopsis hybrid cultivar, assembly GCA_002079205.1. NCBI lineage: Eukaryota > Viridiplantae > Streptophyta > Magnoliopsida > Asparagales > Orchidaceae > Phalaenopsis > Phalaenopsis hybrid cultivar. The sequence continues at coordinate 524,112 of JXCR01127495.1, forward strand.
TAATAACCAACACACTAATAAATGAACACAAGCTCAATTAAATTAAATGGCATCCATTCTATTAAAGTACTCCAAAATAGCATAGTTTATTCCATATTATATTTTCAGCTTATTTTCTATCGTTGTCACAAAATATAATAATATTGGTCATAATATGTTTCATGATCTTCTTAAACATTGATAATTAACCATTTTTTTTCTTTAACACATTTTAGATACATTGAGTTGTTATTATTCACAATTAGCAAAGTGAGTGATAATATTTTACTATATGGTTATAGAGAGGTAACCAAGTGGAATAAGATCAATCATCAAATAATAGTCACCAAGTTGATCGTCTTACATTACTAAGTATTCAACAGAGCAACGCATGATCTTATTTGGAAAATGCTTGTTTGAACTCCACTTGATCTCATTTCATAATCAACCTGAGCACATTTGTAGCTTTTTATGATGTATGTTTGAGTTTGATTCATTTTAATTCACCACTATTCAAGCTTGATTTAAGCTTAGCTTAATTTTATCTTATTTTATTACTGAATTTATTTTTCATTGATGTGTGTGTGTGTGGAGAGAGAGCACGTGACCGAGAGAGAACACATTATAGATTTACATGATTTGATGATGGCTAGAGTCCATGATATATAAATGAACATGATTTTACTATGAATAATAATATGCCACAAATAAGAGTAAAACCCTTCTCATATTGTTAGCTGATGGTTGCTAGACAAGAAATGAAATAGAAGATATATGTAGAGGATCTCTTATGCACAAACATTTATTTTTATTACAAGAATCATATGCACACTCCCTTTTATTCAACAACAAAGGGGTTTTATTAAGTGAAATAAGACGAGTATGATTGGCCAACACGAGTTGCCATTGAAACTGTTATGGAATGATATGAAAACTATATAGAGCTTACAATGGTTTGAGCAGAGGAAATATGCAATATTTTGGTTGGTTAATTATTGAACGTGTCTTAAAAACCTAATAAGAAGATTTGTTGAGGATCATAACTAAAAAACACATGAACTTAGTTGAGATTAATTATGAGCAAATAGCTTATGACTTTCTTTCACTGTAGAATTCATAAATATCGTAGGTAATTTGGTCATTAATATTTGGTTTGATAGTTGTATACCTATTACTGGCATTAAAATTTAGTGAGCAGTAGTAGAGCTCTACCATAGAAGATATATTTAACATGTGACATGAGTGCTTGTAAGCACCAGAGTCCTCGCGGGAGCAAAATATTCATATAACGGCGGGAACATATGGTGCAGAGATGATTAATATTATTAACATCTATATAGAATGGTCATGCAGTACAAGGATAAACTTTGATTTATTCCTTTTGCTTTGGATTCTTACACTTGATGTTCATGGGTATGTTCTTAATTCAAAATAGAAGCAAGGTGTTACCCTGAACTCGACCCATTTATAGCCTTATTCTCAATTGAAAAAAACTGGTCTCATTGAAGAAGAAAACTATTAAATATAAATGAAAAGTACATTAAATCAAAGGGGATAGCATTCATGCTCACTTATTTGGTTTGGATAAAATGAACTTCTTTTGTTAAGTATTTATGAGCTTAAGATAGTGTTGTAAATATTTTCTGATTTTGTATATTTATTAAATATTTTACTATTTCAACGGGATCAAAATGTTTAAAAAATAATGCTCATAATATAATTTAAAATTCCTGTATTATATAAATAAACAAACAATTATAAATACCAAGTAGCATTAAAAAAAGAAACAGTTGAGGGTACAGAGATGCTCCGCACTCGACAGTAATAATTTCCCCGGGGAGGTCGGTTGTCCCGCCGATAATGGCCGTATCCCCTTGTCCCTTCCTTGTAGATTCTTTCCCCCCTTCAACACAGAACTTTAGTCATGGAAAATGGGAATGGAAATAGGAGCAAGATCCTAACATTTGGAGCCTGATCGGCTTTTGCTCACATGGAAACGTCGTAGGTGCTTCAAGTGAGATCTGGAGATGGCGATCGCCGCCATTTTCTCATCAGCCGTGCTTTCCTCCCTTATACTCTCCGCCATTTTATCGGCGGAGACTGATGGGCTGCCAGTCAGCGTCGGTGCAGCGAAGGTCTCCAACAGTTTCCCGATTGGTAGGTGACATTTAAAATATTTAAATGGTGGCCTTTCTAGAGACATGGGGTTTNTTCCAACAGTTTCCCGATTGGTAGGTGACATTTAAAATCTTTAAATGGTGGCCTTTCTAGAGACATGGGGTTTTTCTTTTCGAGGGCGGAAAGTTGGATGATGATGGGAACTTGCATTGGTTTTTTGGTTCTCCTTAGGAATTGGAAACTCCTGATGTATACTTGTCTCAGTCAGTTAGTTATGTTGTCCTTTCTATAATATTGGTTTACTGAGTACTGTTGTTTGATTTTTGTTTTCCTTTTTTGTTGGTCGATGAAGGCGGCCGGAATTTANGGAAACTCTTGATGTATACTTGTCTCAGTCAGTTAGTTATGCCGTCCTTTCTATAATTTTGGTTTACTGAGTACTGTTGTTTGATTTTTGTTTTCCTTTTTTGTTGGTCGATGAANTGAGGGCGGCAAGTTGGATGATGATGGGAACTTGCATTGGTTTTTTGGTTCTCCTTAGGAATTTGAAACTCTTGATGTATACTTCCCAGTCAGTTAGTTATGTTGTCCTTTCTATAATTTTGGTTTACTGAGTACTGTTGTTTGATTTTTGTTTTCCTTTTTTGTTGGTCGATGAAGGCGGCCGGAATTTAGTGCCTGTATCCGACGGGATTCTGAATTTCGCACCATTGACGTCTGGACCTGTGGCAATGGCTCCGGATGCTGGGGTTCTGCTCGTATTGGCTGCGAAGAGAACGAGGAGGCCAGATGTGCTGAACAAGTTTAGGCATTACAGAGGAGGCTGGGACATTACCAATCGGCATTACTGGGCTGTGAGCGATTTCAATCTTCTCATTTTTATTTCTCTCAGTTGTATGCATTAAGGGAGACATTTATCTCCCTGTAATGTTGATATTATCGGGTAACATATGCGGGAAGTCTTCATTTGGCTTGTATCAGTCAAGATTAACTGAAACAGGGCAGAATTAAGAGTTTTCTTATTTAAATTGTTGAATTAAGTTCTGTATATTAATTTTACATATTCTTTCCTTATAGCTGAATGGTTAGATTATGAGTATGTATTATTATAAATTATTATGTATTATTATGATACCTAAAATAAATTTTAGAGAACATTATAGATTAGAATGAAACCGAAGGAAAAAGAGCATTTAGCCTATTTGCTCAAAACTTTGTCATGGTATCAGAGCCACGTCGAATATTTACGGTATGAATCTTTCATCGTCTTTCCTAACCTTTGGGAATCGTTCTTCTTCATCTTCGACTCGAGCTCATTCCATCTTCGCCTGCTGCTTCCTACGTCTTTGACGTCTTCTACCACTTCTTCCGCTTTAGCTTCGTCAGTTTCAACTTCAGCTTCTTTGTCGCACTCAAGGATCAAAGGCTTCATCCGCTTTGGATCTTCTTTGCTAGCCAAAACTGCTTTTGCGACATCTTCAACTGCTTCTTCCGCTTTGGCTTCGTCTGCTTCGACTTCGATTTCTTTGTCACTCTCAAGGATCGAAGGCTTTGACTTTGACTTCGACACTCCTTTCTAGAGCGTCGGCTTCGACAAACCTTAGATCTTCGACTTTGACACTCTCGGCTTCGACACTAAAGTATTGAGGATTTTAGGCTTCAGCCTCGGGTTCCTCTCTCTAATCCCGTCTCTAGGCAACAAGTCTCTCTGCTTTTGCTGGTTCCCGCGTCTTCAACTGCCCGTCTGGTTCGCCGACCATACTGTTCGCTCTTCTGGACTACCTCATCCGTTCGTCTGTGCATATGTTCGACAGCTTGGACTCAAGCTCACAATCCTTCTCTGTTCACGTCAATACCTGACTACTCGTCAACAATTCTATTTAAAATATCTTTTGATCTTCAAACTTCTGATATATTTACTAAGACTCTTTCTCAGTAACGTCATGAGCTTCTTCTTAACAAATTGATGCTTAGTGATTAGTCAACATCAATTTGAACTAGGATATCAATCAAGATGAACTGAAATCGGGCAGAATTAGGAGTTTCCTTATTTAAATTGTTGAATCTATATTAATTTACACATTCTTTCCTTATAGCCGAATGATTAGATTAGAAATATGTATTATTAGGATATCTAAAATAGATTGTAGAGACCATTATTTATTGGAATGAACGTAAAGAAAAAGGGCATTCAACCTATTTGCTTAAAACATTGACACTTTGAATGAATTCTATTCATATTTCTAAACCGAATCTTAATTGGCTGTCTTTATATCTGGCTGGACTGCACGCTACTAAGATTGTTCAAACTCAATATCTTGTTGCATAGGTACCAAATCTGCCAAAAACTAATAAAAAAAATGTCCGCTATGGCTTATCCAACTTCAAACTCATACAAAATGCTAAATCCTAATCCTTTTGGTTTGAGAAAGGGTATTATTATCATTCATCATTTTGTTGTTTTGTATCGAAATAAAATAGGAGAATGATCTTTGACGAAGCGAAAAAATATAACGAGAAAATTCACACCAGAAAACAGTAACACAGTGGAAGACATAAATTTAAGTGGTTCGGCAAATTGACTACGTCCACGGAGTTGCAGAGGATTTTAATATTTAAAGAATTTACATCAGTCGATTATCTTGACTTACAAGAGGAATCTCTCACTTCGTTGCTCTCTCTTCTTCTCTCCCTGTTCTTCTCTTTCTACACCGAGATACACCGAAAAAACTCTATACCGAGATACACTGAAGAAGATAAACTTACAAGAGAAATAGATCCAATTTCTCTTCTGTCACAAGCCACGAAGAAGAAGTCAATGGAGAATAATATTCTTCTTCTTTCTTCTTCCTTCAGCCGTAAGGAACTATTGCTTGCACTCTCTTCCTCTGTCCCAAGGAAGTCTGAAGAACACAAAAATCGTGACTTATAAACTGAAAGAGTCGTGCAATACCTTTTATCGTGAACAGGAAGCGGAGAGACGACATTTCGCGAAACAACAGGGAGTTACGAATATTCACGATCGGATAAAGCGAAGCTTCGCTTCACGCGTACGGGAGCAGGCGGAGGCGGGAGCGGGAAGGCGGGATCGGCAGAAGCTTAACAAATCTCTCACGCGGAGAACGATACACATGCTACAACATCATCTTCCTCAAACTGATCTCCTCCGCTGACTGTGGTGCCTTTTTTTTCAAACATGAATCATGCAGCTCTTTAACTTAAAAACCTTGTCTTCACACCAGAAGACCAACTGAAGCTGTGCACAACTTCAGTTTCTTAAGAGTAACATTATCAGTCAACATATCAGCAGAGTCCAGATAGCCTTGCACCTCCAAACTATTTCCTAGGTTACTCTTGTTTCTGCTTACAACTCCCACTGCATGGGTAATATCCTGTCTCTGTTGAAAGTTTTTTTCAACAAGTCTAACCTTGTACCTCTTACTGTCATCACGCTCAGTCTTCACCTGATACTCTCACTTGTTGTGTAATGTCTTCTTCCCTTATGTAAGTTATGTCAGCTCCCACTTGCTCGAACTTTCATCTTGCAAGATTTCTTCACAGCTATGTGGTTCTCCACCATCTGTCTGTTGAACAATAGAAATGGGTGCCCCAGACCCACTATCCTTTTCACTTTCATCATTAACAGAACTATGAACTGCCAACAATAGTGCATTTTGTACTTCTTTAGATATCACATTTACACTATTAATCTTCATATTCTTGGGATTTCTGCAGGTCCTCTTTATATGATCAACCTTGTCATAATTCCAGCAGGTTGTCTGCTGACAAGGCTTTGATTTTGATTTATCTTTATTTGAGTTCATGTCTTGTCATCTCCCTCTGAAATCAACATTTAATGTCGAACTAGAACCCGAGATCTCTTCAGAATCTTTCCTGCGCCCCACCTCAGCCAAAATCAAATGACGAATATCATTATATTTCAATTTAGATTTACCTGCAAAAGTGCTAACTGTCATCTTCATGACTTCCCAACTATTTGACAATGATGCTAACAATATCAACGCACGTATCTCATTATCAAAATCAATTTCAACAGACGACAATTGATTTGTGATAGTATTGAAAACATTTAGGTATTGAGCAATAGAAACACCTTTCGCTATCTTCAAGTTGAATAACTTCTTCATCAAGTATACATTGTTATTTGCCGATGACTTTTCATACATACCTGATAAGGTTGCCATGAGATCTGCAGTGGTCCTCTCCTTGACGACGTTGTGTGCAACGAACCTCGATAGAGTCAATCGAATAACCCCAGAACTTGTCGATCCAACAAATTTCATTTAGCCTCATCCATCATTCCAGACCTTTTCTCTAATAACGGAAGATAAAATTTCCTCTCATAGAGGTAGTCCTCTATCTACATCATCTAATAACCAAAATTTGTGTCATTAAATTTCTCCATCCTCAGCAGCCATCATTCTTTCTCAAATCTGAACAAAGCTCTCATACCAATTGTTGCTTATCGAAATAAAATAGGAGAAAGATCTTTTACGAAGCGAAAAAATTGAACGAGAAAATTCACACCAGAAAACATTAATACAGCGGAACACACAAATTTACTTAGTTCGGCAAATTACCTACGTCCACATAGTTGCAGAGGATTTTATTACTTGAGAAATTTACACCAGTCGATCGTCTCGACTTACAAGAGGTATCTCTCACTTCGTTGCTTCGTTTTCTTCTCTCTGTTCTTCTCTCTCCACACCGAGATACACCAAAGAAGCTCTACACCGAGATACATCGAAGAAGATAAATTTACAAGAGAAATATACCTAATTCCTTTTCTCCCACAAGCCACCAAGAAGTCAATGAAGAACAATCTTCTTCTTTCTTCTCCGCAAGGAACTATTGCTTGCACTCTCTTCCTCTGTCCTGAGAAAGTGACTTAGAAACTGAAGGAGCCGTGCGATGCCTTTTATCGCGAACAGAAAGCGGAGAGACAACGTTTCACGAAACAACAAGGAGCCGTGACTATTCACAATCAGACGAACCTTCGCTTCGCTTCGCGCACACAGTAGCAGGCGGTGGCGGGAGTGGGAAGGAGGGATCGGGCTCCAGTTTAATACGTTTTACAATGAACTGTATCAATAGTTTGTTTTCATTCATTTTGTCTGTTATCTCATTTGATGTTATAAGGAAAATTTAAAGTAGAAGTTGGAAACCTTAAATTCTTATTTGCATTTAACCCAGGCTGCTTGCTATTTTGGCTATTTTCAGCGCTGCAATTTTTGCAGGTTAAAAATACTAATTCTGGCGGACCTTAAAATGTATGTTTTTGATATAAATTTCTTGTTTCTTGGCTGCAGTCTGTTGGGTTTACAGGTGCTGCTGGATTTATTCTTGCATTGATATGGTTTCTATCCTTTGCATTTGCATTAGCTGTATTTCATTGCTGTGATTGGAGGATGACTATAAAGGAGAAATCATCAGAACGGTCACAACAATGGTTTTATCTGCTGTTTCTGCTGCTGTTCACCTGCACTGCATCGTAATTATCTCAACACTTCACAAATTTTAACAGCCTTGTTCAGGTCAAATTCTTTATTGCCATGAATTTTCAGAATACACATCTTTGCTGCAGTAAGTGTTTGTTGCAAAGCATTTGAAGTCTTAGGCTTGATAGTATTTTGGTGATTGCATGTACTCTGAGTGATCCACCAAATTATGTCTCCTATTCATTTTGATGTACAATATTTATGATATGTGAAAAGTTTGGACTAATTTAGCATTTGGTAAGACTTTGTCAGTGGTTTTTATTCAAAATTTTGTGCCTGCATAAAGTTTTTGAGGTCTACCAAGTGTGGTTATTGGACACTATTTAGGATTGCAATATTCTAATCTTTCTTGTAGTTTTGATGCAAAACGAAAGCATAGCCTGAGTGCAATATTCATTTTAAATTGGATGTTGCAATTTATCGTTTTTCTTCTACAACTTTTAGGGTCTGGCTTTATAACCTTGTCATCGATGAATCGTATTTTTGTTGCAGCTTTATGTGGATAATTTGTAGTTTTTGAGTTTTCATTTATGATGTCCAGCTTATTAAAGCAAGCCTTACTAATTGGCAATTAAAACTATTTTTTCTAGGTGAATTTTCGGTGATTTAGTCCCTTCATGTAGACAATTAAGCAAGTTAGGTGTTAATATACAAATGGTTAGTTCTTGTTTATAAGCATAGGTATGTAGTTGTATTATATTATGCCTAACTCGGAATCACTGCTCTCTGCCTTTATGTATTGTTTGATCAAATATTTACAAGCGTGATATTCAAATGAATTGCTTTTGTATGTGGCTATCAAGTTTTCTCCCAGTGGTTTTCAATTTATTATTTCATTGAAATCGTCCACTGCTGAATTAGCTGATGCAGAGGTAATTTGTTGAGGTCATATCCCTGATCTGAGTTGAGCATGTTCTCTCTGTCTCTGCCTGCTGATATAATTTTTTAAATTTAAGTTTTTCAAGTCACTTAAAATACTTAATTTGAAGCCTTAATTCAAGGGTTGCTTGCAGCCATCAATTTAAAATTTTAATTCCTGAGGTCATTAGAGATTCTCATTTTATTCCTTAAATTCTCACAATACAAGGTAGACCCGATGTTCTAAATTGCTGCATTTATCTTTCAGATAAACTTTTCTAAATTTCCAATTAAGAAAATGCCTTCATCCTTCTTCTCGGTACTCAATCATTCAGTTAGTGTAATTGACAGTTTAATTGTTACTCCTGATGGCACGCCTCAGCGGAAACGTCGCGCCAAACGGCCGAAACATGCGGCCCAGTGCCGCACAATCTTCAAAATATGTGCCTTAGCTTTGTAATAATAACAAATAATAATAATAATATCATAAATAAATAATTAACTTAATTAAAAAAAAAAATAAACTGTTTCCTACACCGACACTGAAAATTTTTGCGTGCGTAAGACGTACGCAGCGCTGACTACATAATGAAGGTTATATGAGTGTTATATCGATATTATATTCACGTTATATCCTTTTAAGCTCCATGTAACCTCTATATAATTTACATGTAATCTACCTGAGCTTACAAAGAAATTTTGTGCATCTGTTTTCACATATCTGTAGGTTACATGGAAGTTACATGAAAATTATATGGAGGTTACAAGAGATATAACGGGAATATAATACCGATATAACATCAATATAATCTCCATTATGTACGCAGCGCTGCGTACGTGGATGTTATTCAAAGGGTACAAGGGGATTATATCCTCGTTATAACCTTGTAAACTCCATGTAACTTAAGTAGCTATAGGAACCCTCAGAACTTTTATTTGTAGTTTATAGTTAGGTTCCACAGGTTAGAGGGGAACGTAAGCAGGGGTTCGTCTCCTTTCATTTGAACCTAGCGAGATAGAGGGACAGTGGGAAGGCAGAGAGAGGGACAATGGGAAGCCAGAAGAAGAACGCGAAGAGAGAGGAAGAAAAAGAAGATGAAAGAAGTAATGGAGGAAGAGGAAGAAGGAGAAGCAGTAGAGGAAGGAGGTATAGGAGGCGAACAACTTACCTGGTTATTTCCCTTCACTGCACGCCATCGAACCGAAGGGAGAACTCTAACGGTTTTGCCGAGTGCTGTGAGCAGCAGATGAAAGGAGGAGGAAGAAGGAGGCTCGTTTGGCTACCTGGAGGCTCGTTTGGCTACCTGGAGGCTCGAACGGCCGTACCCCAACAAAGAAGAGGAGGGAGAGGCATTCGCGCCGCCCTAGAAGGAGGAAGAAGAAAAGGCTGAAGGAGAAGAAGAGAAGAAGAAAGGTGGAGACACGAACCCGTCGTGTGGCTCGCAGAGGAAGGAGGCAGATTCCTCCTTCGCGCGGCTCGCTGAGGAAGGAGTCGTGGGATCATTTACCACCTGTCGCGCGACTGGCCTGAAGCTCTACCGAGAGCGTGGGGAGGAAGAAGAGCTCACGGGAGCAGGTGTGCGGTCTGTAGGGGGGTTCGATCGAGCCTCATTTACTCAGTTCGAAACTTTAGGGCAAGGCAGAGGTTAGTAAGGTAAGATATTAAATTATGTTAAGTTTTTAATTGAATTTAATTGAAGTTAAATTTCATAAAATTCTGCAATTTAATATGATTTAATGTTGTTAATAATTTTAGGGATTTTTTTGATGAGGAAGCCAAGTCAGAAACTAAAGAGGACAACTTCAGGTATAAAACTCAATTTTAAAAATGAATTATTATTTTCTTATTAAGTCATGTTAAAAAGGAAATTAAGAATCCTAAATTTAAAATTTAGTTATAGATAAGTTGATATAAGTACGTATGCAAAATGGAAAGCTTTAGAAGCTTTAACATAAAAATTAAATTGGATTTCTTACATATATATTTATATATGTTTAGCTAATACATATGCATATATATGTATATTTATATATTTATATAGGTAAATAAATAGCTAANCGAGAGCTTGGGGAGGAAGAAGAGCTCGCGGGAGCGGGTGTGCGGTCTGTAGGGGGGGGTTCGATCGAGCCTCATTTACTCAGTTCGAAACTTTAGGGCAAGGCAGAGGTTAGTAAGGTAAGATATTAAATTATGTTAAGTTTTTAATTGAATTTAATTGAAGTTAAATTTCATAAAATTCTGCAATTTAATATGATTTAATGTTGTTAATAATTTTAGGGTTTTTTTTATGAGGAAGCCAAGTCAGAAACTAAAGAGGACAACTTCAGGTAAAACTCAATTTTAAAAATGAATTATTATTTTCTTATTAAGTCATGTTAAAAAGGAAATTAAGAATCCTAAATTTAAAATTTAGTTATAGATAAGTTGATACAAGTAGGTATGCAAAATGGAAAGCTTTAGAAGCTTTAACATAAAAATTAAATTGGATTTCTTAGATATATATGTATATATGTTTAGCTAATACATATGCATATATATGTATATTTATATATTTATATAGGTAAATANGGTATGCAAAATGGAAAGCTTTAGAAGCTTTAACATAAAAATTAAATTGGATTTTTTACATATATATGTATATATGTTTAGCTAATACATATGCATATATATGTATATTTATATATTTATATAGGTAAATAAATAGCTAAGTAAATAATGAAATAATGAAAATAATGATAGATAATCTAAAATTAATAGGAAAAAAAGATTAACACTGAACACGAAGTTAATTACATTTAAATTATTATTATTGGTGCACCAAAGGACTAGACTCACTTGAGGAAAATGATAACATACGATATTGCTAAAATGAGTAATATATTTTTATCTTACAATAATTTTGTTTTTGTATGCATGTTTTTTCTGCTTCCCAACTTTTATTTTTAAAATGCAAAAGTCCATTNGAAAATGATAACATACGACATTGTTGAAATGAGTAATATATTTTTATCTCACAATAATTTTGTTTTTGTATGCATGTTTTTTCTGCTTCCCAACTTTTACTTTTAAAATGCAAAAGTCCATTTCTCTTTTGAATGTGAAGTCCAAGTTTTATTTTAAATGTTAAAAACAAGGTTTTTTTTTTTAAATTTTAAATGTAAGATAAAAAATAATAAAATATGATATATGCATGCATATGAGGATACATNCCACGAAGTTAATTACATTTAAATTATTATTATTGGTGCACCAAAGGACTAGACTGACTTGAGGAAAATGACAACGTACGACATTGTTGAAATGAGTAATATATTTTTATCTCACAATAATTTTGTTTTTGTATGCATGTTTTTTCTGCTTCCCAACTTTTATTTTTAAAATGCAAAAGTCCATTTCTCTTTTGAATGTGAAGTTCAAGTTTTATTTTAAATGTTAAATGCAAGTTTTTTTTTTAAATTTTAAATGTAAGATAAAAAATAATAAAATATGATATATGCATGCATATGAGGATACATTTTTCTTTATAAAAAATAGGTGATAAATCACTTGAATTTTTACACGTCACACAAAAAATCATTCTAGTGTTTGTTTCAAAGAAATGATTTTTTAGCTCTTAAAATTGCATGTTAATCACAATGTAAAGTAACTCAATACAATAATAATGTAAAATTATTATTTTTCATCTATTTGTGTGAACCGACAATAAGCCTTGAAGATGCAGTTCATATATGAAATACCAATTTAAAAAACAATGAGAAACTTCATAGAATAAAATTCCCATCTATTCTCCCTTATCATATATATTTGGATATCTGCACTAATTTCATTGCATTCTTAATCTCATGATATTTTCTTTATAATGATTGCGATAATACATTTGTAATTCATAAAATATCAATTATTAAATACATTATAAATATAAAGTCAAATGATTTCATTGTGCTGATTAAAACATCAACTTGAACTAAATGCTGACCATGTGCCCTAGCATCCTTTTCTACCTCAAGTACTTCAAGTATTGATTACATGCATTTTTGTGTGACTAATTAAAATATGAAAAAATGAGTTATAACGGGTTTCACCAGCTTTTTGCAAAATAGTTTCTTGATTTAAATTACAACTACTAATTAAATATCCAATGATACAAAAACATCTTATGTTGAATAATTTTAAGAGCATCAATTTCCTTACAACTACTATATTTAGAATTCTTGAAGTAAGCTCAAAAAAATATTTTTGTTAGTGTTATTAAACATAATTGAAGTTGACGAGCGAAATACATAATATGTTTGAGTGTTATTATTAATATTAAGTTCTTTTAAATTTGTTATGCCTGGTCTTCTTTTAAATTTGTTATGCTTCGTCAGGAATCGGTCCAGGCGAGACAGTTCGGGCATCATTCTTCCGACCCACCCCAGCCCTCCAAGGGCTAGTTGACGCAGTAGAGCGGGGTGAACACGACAAGGTGTGGTTTGGTTGAGAGCGGGGCAAAGAGTCCAACAAACAAGCGGGGTTCACGAGGGCTTTAATCACGTATGGAAGAAGCATAAATTAGAGGAGGTTGGGGGGAAAGTTTGAAGTGTCGTGATTGGATTATATTAAAGCTATTAACCTAGGGTTTGTTTTTTTTCGTGCATGTTTTGGGTTGGCTGCAAATTTCTTTTCTCCTAGTGGTGTTCCTATTGCGTCTAGGATTTGTGGAGAGACGATCTACCTCTCAAACAGTAGACCATCATTGTATCTTGCTTGTTTTTATTTGATTTTTGTAAGATTAACCATCATTTGAGTTTTTCCACCTAACTATTGTAATTTCGTCGTTGTTTGCTCTTTGGTTCCTGATCATATCAATTTGGCATCCAGGCAAGGACTTGGAGGGATGACGACAAAGAAATTTGCAACCAACCCAAACCATGCATGAAAAAACCAAACCCCAGGTTAATAGTCGTAGTATAATCTTATCACAACACTTCAAACTTTCCTCTCCTTCCATATGTGATTAAAGCCCTTGTGGACCCCGCTTGTTCGTTGGAACTCTCAGCCCCGCTTCCCTCCAAACCCAAACTTCCTGTCACGTTCGCCCCACTCTGCTGCGTTGACCGACCCTTAGAGGGTTGGGGTGGGTTGGACGAATGATGCCTGATCGGTCTCGCCTGAGCCGATTTCTGACCAGGCTTAACGATGTTTGTAGCTCTTACAATAGTTTACAGACATCTTTCAGCATCCAAACAGGTTACCGCATTTGAGGAAGCAAGAGCATAAAGGAGGGGTCCTTCTATCAGTGTCAGACCATACTGATATCCTCAGATTTAGAAGAATGATTAGAGAAGTTGTTCTGAGAGATGCTCGAGGTCAGGATTATCAGACCCAGTGTGAGTCTTTTCTTCAGTCCAGCCCTGTTGGTGAAGAAAAAAGATAGTAGTTGGAGGTTCTGCATGGACTACCGTGCTTTAAACAAGGAGACATTGTTGGATAAGTTCCCTATTCCTGTGATTAGGGCTGTAAATGAGCCGAGCTTGAACGAGCTTAGGCTTGGCTCGTGTTCGACTCGTTCGAAATTGCTCGTGTTCAAAATCGGCTCGTGTTCAAAACCGGCTCGTGAACAGTGTATTCGTGTTTGACCCGATTTATATATTCGTGTTCGGCTCGAAATTGACTCGTTAAAATTAAACTAAAAAAATAGATGTACAGTGCTGGATTCGAACCTGGATCAAATATATGCAAAACAAGGCGCATAACCACATTACCACAAGAGCAGTTACAATTTAAACATAGATATAAACATATATAATATATTATTATATAAATAATATGTGTAATGTATTATTATATAAATAATTATATAATTTTTTTTTTATTTCGAGCTAAAACGAGCCGAACACGAGTGAATAAAGAGTTGTTCGTGTTTGGCTCGTTTATAATTCGAGCTTTAAAAATTTGTTCGTGTTCGGCTTGGTTACTTAACGAACGAGTCGAACACGAGCTACTTAACGAGTCGAACACGAGCTGTTCGTGAACAACGAGCTTTTTTGACAGCCTTACCTGGATTGATGAGTAGTTACATGAGCTTTACTGGGCAATCATCTTCTCGAAAATAGATCTTAGATCGGAATACTACCAGATCAGGATAAATTCAACGGATGTGTACAAGAGAACGTTCATGATACTGTCGGCACTTAAAAGGGGGAAAGTTACGTTTGGGGGTCGCCCGTAAGAAGCTGTCGGCCGCCGGAATCGAAATCCCGTCGCCCGCTTCGGAAGGACTCTTTAATTTACATATATATATATAATTTTAGAAAAATATGAAATCAAACTGACCTCATATTTTTCATAGTTTAAATGAAAGAGCACTCAACCTCAAATCCTGTATCTACCCCGAGGGATAAA
>JXCR01127495.1:539824-553240 GCA_002079205.1 Phalaenopsis hybrid cultivar
CGATTCTTCTCACCCGTCCGCCGATCCTTCTCAGGTTCGAACTAGAGGAGAAGCCATCATTAATAGCCGCGATCAAGATAATTGGGAGCCTATTAAGAAGTGGCAGAAATCCTGGAGTTGAAAGGTGCGGGAGTTACAATCTTTCCAAAATAAAGGAAAGATCAAATAAGGAATTAATCAAGAGCGATTCAAATATCTTCCATGGATGTTGAAACTGCCAATTTGAGAAGTGGACTTAGCTCCATAATACTCAACAAATCTTCCATTTGGAGACTCGTACACTTACTGTATCATCCATTGACTACATCGTCCACTAGTTGGTTCTTTTCCTTATATCTGACATCCTCCTCCACCTGTTACTCAAAGCCCATGTCTTCATGTCAGAAGACCAACTGAAGTTGAGCACAACTTCAGTTTCTCAAGTGTAACATTGTTAGTCAACATATCAACAGAGTTCTTGCTTCCACAAATTTTCTCAAGCAACAACTGCCCGTCATCTAACAATGATTGAATGAAGTAATACCTGATATAAATGTGCTTAGTCTTGGATTGAAATGCTGGATTCCTTACAAGGAATATGACGCTCTGACCATCACTGTAGAGTGTTTCATTCTGATATTTCTGACACAATTCCTCCAAGAAGCTCTGTAGCCATATCATGTCCTTTGCAGCCTCTGACACTGCAATATGCTCAGCCTCTGTGGTAGACAAAGAAACTATTTTCTGTAGATTATAGCTCTATGACACTGCAGTGCCACAAAGAGTATAAACATACCCCGTAGTACTCCTTATGCTATCAATGTCTCCANTAACAACTGCCCGTCATCTAACAATGAGCGAATGAAGTAATACCTGATATAGATGTGCTTAATCTTGGATTGAAATGTTGGATTCCTTACAAGGAATATGACGCTTTGACCATCACTGTAGAGTGTTTCATTCTGATATTTCTGACACAATTCCTCCAAGAAGCTCTGTAGCCATATCATGTCATTTGCAGCCTCTGACACTGCAATATGCTCAGCCTCTGTGGTAGACAAATAAACTATTTTCTGTAGATTATATCTCTATGACACTGCAGTGCCACAAAGAGTATAAACATACCCCGTAGTACTCCTTATGCTATCAATGTCTCCANATTCATAAACAGATACTTGCAGGAAAGAAAATAAAATGCAAGGCAATGTCTAATCATCGATAGATACCTTACATGGCCCCTCAAGGACCCTAACAATATCCTTCACAGAGACTATATTTTTTCTATTATCTTGTGCATTGGTACGTTTCTCAAGTTTACTCTTTATTTCCCTCAACCTAACAAGTACAACTTCTGGTCTATCTGGAACTCCCTTGAGAACCTTTCTCAATTCAATAAATAAAAAAAAAAATTTAGCAAAAGTAAAAAATATGAGGTACTCTAAAAAAATAAGCCTGCTCTCACCTGAAAAGCTTCACTCTCCACTCTTATTATCACACCAAAGGACATGTTGCTGCAGTTTATTTAAGTGAACCATGAGAAAATTTTGATAATTATACAAAAAAAAAGTTTCTATAACATGATTATGACATACAAAAGAAGAACGAGATCTTGCAGCTCATAATCCCCCATTTTTGTGATTCCAGAGGTAACTTCAGAGCTCTTAACAACGTTATCTGCAAAAACGCGGATCTGGTAGAGCAAGATGAAAAAAGGTCAAGCGGTGGATAAAAACTACCTAAGAAAACTTATTGATATATCAAAAGGGCTTACATCTTCTTTTGTGGTATCTGATGCAATTATCAGTACATGGCCATCAACCTTCACAACCATACCAGTTGCACCTTCTTGTACTCCAGAGACCACTTTCACATGATCTCCTAATTTAAAATATTTGCAGAGTTCCTTCTCATTGAAAGCCAAAGCTTCCTACAATCAAAAGAAAATAACAATTACCATAATATTGTAATTAATGTAAAAAAAAATTTGAATATGAAACTGATTAGATAAGAATTACAGGTAAGCCAGCAATCTCAGGCTTGATATGAACAGTTTCTTCTTCAACTTTTTCAACCCAGCCTTTCAAATTTTTTAAATCTCCCCGTACAACTACAACCGCATCTCCTTTCATGAAATGACCTTTCTTTCTATTTGAAATTAAAGTTGATAAACTAGCCATATCAGCATCGCCATCACCATCACCGTCACCACCAGGTTTTCGGAATTTCTCAAGTTCATCGAAAGTTGGTTGTATATTCTGAGAGCGGATTGATTTCATAGACACTGTTTTATAAAGAAAACCATCTTTGAACATCATATTTTCAACCATTTCAAAATATTCCCCAGTATCTTTGTCCCTCCTGCGCTCCACACGGATATGCATCTCCCTAAACACCAAAAACAATAAAAATAAAGTTAATCGTGATGCCAAAGAACCAAATATATTAAGTCAATGATAAAAGTACCTAGCTTCATCAATGTTGAAAAAACGAGGTGGAGGAACAAATGCCTTCTTTTTAACCACGTCTCTATTTTCCTAAAATGGAAGACCAATGCATCAGATAACAGAAAAAGAATTGCACCATACAAGTCTGTTATGAAACAAATATGAGAAGAATCATTTAATAGAATAAAAATAATCAATTGGACGTATAAGATGGCCATTATCAACCAGAGAAGACCCCATATAGAAAAATATTTACAACCGAAATTGAGGTATGAAGTGTGCTGTGTTGTATAAAATAGACATCAAAGATCATGAATAATGGAATTAACACATGTGTGGGAAAAGGATTTCCATTTTGCATTTCCACACAAATCAAAATTGAGATATTCAATGATTTTAAAAAGCAAAGGAAAAAACTTACAATAGAGTGCTAAGTTAAAATAGATGTACCACTGTTACAAACATTTGAGCTGCGCTAACAGGCACTATATAGATAAATATTTACAACCTAGCCACCATATTTAAAATAATTACAAAATTTACAAGTCTTTTACAAAATTTACATGTCTGTGAATAAACACCCACATGCCACAACAGCACTCAAATTCATGCATAAAATTTTAAGTTCATGCATCATAAATGAGAATAAGAAAGGTATTAATCAGCTAGAACAAGCAAATCAAAGTGCATTTTCACAAATTGTTTATTAGCAAATCAAACTGTAATTCCGAACATTTCAAATTTAATCTGAATTAAGATATATGGAACATGAAAAGCTAACAAATAAATAACATATGATCAATAATGAGCCATAAATAATTGGAACATGACTGTTTCTATTGGCAACGATGTTGAAAAGTTTAGGTCGAACTATATTTAAATAAATAACTAGAAATTCTTACCAACTTATTAGCAAGATGCTGTAAATCAATTCTTGGAATTAGCTTTACTGTTACTTTCTGTCGTACATTATCCACATCAACAACCTGTAGAAGTAAATCTAGAATGTTAGGAAAATGTTACATGAGACAGAGTAAATAATACCTGAACAAATACATACCTTGGCAAGGTCTCCTTTATAAATTCCAAGTTTCATCCTAACCCATGTGTCCCTAGAAATTTCAATGGTTTTGCTTTCAACAGAAAGAACATCTGTCATTTCTTTGATAGGAACTAGCATCACCTTAGCCGAGCTATATATGGTACGCAAACCCTTACAAGCCTGATCATAAAACAACCAGAATTTAATATAATCTTTGGACATATGCTTACCAGGAAAATACCGAAATATAACCCCACAATAGTTTTATATGAATGGAGTTATGCAAACCTCTTTCACATGGGCTTCTTTTTCAGCTTCAACATATATATAATTTTTAAGATGGTCCAATGCAACCACTGATCTAATCTGTAGTTCAGGTCTGTCTATAAATTTTTGCATGAGGCATATTGCAGTTTCACGCTCTCGACCAATCTGGGAATTATGGGAAACAAATGCTGAAGAACTTTATAAATACAATAAAAAATGATGAAAATTTATTGTGAAGAGAAAATAATAGATGCGTAAAAAACTTACAGCACATTTCACCATCCACAACTTGGGGTCCTTCACTGACGGGAGTAGAGCTTGTTGTTCAACCTCTGTGGCATCCTCACCATATTCAATGTGACTTGATTTTGCATATCTTTCATAAACTTGCCTTTCCATCTCTTCAACATCCTCCTGATCCTCTGGCATCATATTTAATGGACGATGTGGTCTTCTACCACCACTTTCATCGGGTAAGTCAGCTCCAGCATCATTAATAAAATCTGAAATTGTTCATATCAGCTTTCAGTCAATTTTTTATCAACAGGATGGGAACAAATTAAGAACATGCAATTTTATTGGGATTGTGATATCTACTTCTAAAGTCCATGGAGACAAATCACCTATTCTTTTCAGTAATTCAAGTTAAACAGAAAATGATATGAAATCAACAAAATATGACACAAGTTTATCAGTAACAATGTAAAAGGGAGTAGAGGAAAAAGAAAAAAAACTAATGTATCTTAAAGCTCTATTAACAAAAAAAATACTTGGGCATGAATATTTAACTATTCAAGCATAATATAAATTGTATCGGGTCGACTATGTTCCAAATTCAAGACTTCTCATCGTATAAAACTTCTGGAGCATAATAGAAACATAAAAACACTCTTAGCAAAGATCCAATTACTAGTGTCTCTAGCATTCAATAAATGATTTACCACAGACCATGTCACGAGAATCTAAACTCATGTAGCTCTACCAATAAACACAAGAAAACAGTTAAAAGATTAGGGTTTGAAGACCATAATTACAGTCACTCATGAAAATGCAAATAGTTAGTGGATAGTTCCTCTAACAACTACTTCTTTGCCATAAAAGAGGGGAGGAATGACAAAATAAGTGAAATATTGGAGTAATCAAAAAAATAAATAGGAGAAATAAGAACAAACTTTGGTTACGATATCTTAAGTTCTTAGCCATGGATTTTTTAAAGATGTGGCTGCGGAAAAACATTAGCAAGCCAGGACTAACAGGGATTCAAGATAGCAATCTGGTGCACTGGTAGAAAAATATGATGAGAGAATTTGTAGCTTTTATGTCAATATGAGAACCAAAGAAATCTATAAGAGAAATTCAACCGCTAAAACGTCGTTAAATCTTCCAAATTAATTTCTTCCAACTGATCTAACTAGAACAGCTCGCTAAGAAATTCCAATAATCATATAAAAGAAAAGCTAATGTGATATAAAATTCATAATTCTAGGATAATTAAGCTAAATAGTGAAATTAAAAGTGGGCTAGGGTACGAATTTGAGAACCTGCTGAAAATGATCGTCTATAGCTAAAAAAAACAAGCCATAATGTGGGTGCACAAAAAATAAGAAAATCAACATGACTGCGCGAAAACAAATAACATTACCATCTTCAGCATCCTCGTCTTCTTCTTCCTCGTCAGCACTATCAACCTGGGCCTCAAGATCGAAGAACTCAGAGCCTCTCTTCCGATGTTTCTGGCCGCGGCCGCCGTATAGCTCCTCATCCTCGTCCTCTTCATCTCTGTATTCCTCCTCATCGTCGTCCTCTATGGCTGCATCGTCAATGAAATCGGACCTGCCTCGCTTCCTCCCGCCTGTGCTCCTTCTGTAGTCGTCATCCTCTTCTTCATCTAACTCTTCATCGTCCTCCTCCTCTTCGTATTCGTCTTCTCTGTGCCGAGCCATCCCGCAACCCCCTCCGCTTCGAGATTTGAGGGTATTTGCAAAATCCTTAGTCGTCGGATCTACAGCCTTTTAGGGCTTTCACTTATTCTCCGTCTACGCTTCTCTACCGAGCTTCTCTTCTGCTTCACCCGACGCCACTCCCGTCGATGCCTTTCCTCGGCCAAGGGTTTCGGGGATTTGGGTAGACGACGATAGCTCCCCAATTTTAGCCTTGTTGCAGTAATTTTATATTTATTTTTATAAATTTTCTTAATTCATGAGTAAATATAAATAAAACACCCTCTTGCAATTTAATGAATTTATAATTAATTCTAAAATAAGATATTTTTAAATTATATTTTTATTTATAGCTCCATATTAAAATTTTATAATGACATGATTTAATGTCACAATTATATTTTTCTTCTAATTAATCAGATAATAATAATTAAAAAATAAAATATGCTTTTGATTAATAATTAAATAATACTTTATAAATACATTAAAATTTTGAATTGATACATTGTTTTATATTATTTTGAAAATTATGCTATTCTGTTTAAAATTTTTTACTAAATTTCATTACAATAAATTTAATGGAGACTTTTTTATTACTTTTAAGTTGAATATCTAAATTTTATTATTATTATTATCATACTAAATCATTTTATTATTCATTTTTTATGGACATTTACATGTATTTCAAANTGAAAATTATGCTATTCTGTTTAAATTTTTTACTAAATTTCATTACAATAAAGTTAATGGACACTTTTTTATTACTTTTAAGTTGAATATCTATTTTTTATTATTATTATTATCATACTAAATCATTTTATTATTCATTTTTTTATGGACATTTACATGCATTTCACACAATTTTTGGGCATTTACATGCCCGATCCTTGAACTTTATTTTTACATTTATATCATCAAAATCTTTAATGTCACATAAAAAATGTCACAATTTTTTTACTTAAAAAGTAAAGTGCATGCTTTCATGTAAATGTAAAGCAGCATATACGTAAAAATTGAATTTTAAGCATTAGATATGTAAATACATAAAAATTAAGTGCTTTGCATGTGANTATTTCAAACAATTTTTTGGCATTTACATACCCGATTCTTAAACTTTATTTTTGCATTTATATCATCAAAGTCTTTCATGTCACATCAAAAGTGTCACTTTTTTTTTTACTTAAAAAGTAAAATGCATGTTTTCATGTAAATGTAAAGTAGCATATACGTAAAAATTGAATTTTAAGCATTAGATATGTAAATACATAAAAATTAAGTGCTTTGCATGTGAATCTTCCCATTTTTTTCAATATTTACCATCAATGAAATTTACTTGATTAAAATTTATAGAACTTATTAAATCATCCTTTTGGTCAAGCAACCTTGAAGATAATTTCATAAAGTTAAGTTCAAAATTTTATTATTATCATCATCATTATTATTATTGTTAATATTACTATTATAATTATAATTTTTATTATTGTTGTTAATGATTTTGTTGTTATTGCCTTTTTTATATAAGTTATAAATTAAATAAGATTAATCNTTAAGCAACCTTGAAGATAATTTCATAAAGTTAAGTTCAAAATTTTATTATTATCATCATTATTATTATTATTGTTAATATTACTATTATAATTATAATGTTTATTATTGTTGTTAATGATTTTGTTGTTATTGCCTTTTTTATATAAGTTATAAATTAAATAAGATTAATCAAATCAATTTAAAGATATAAAATCAATAAAAGATGGCATGTATTTAGCGATAAAATTTAAATAGAACATTTTAGATTCAAACTAAATTTATTGAAATATGTTAGTAATATAATAATATAGTGACTGCAATTTCATTAAATTTGACTAAATTTCTTTAATTAACTCAAAATCATAATCTTGCCTTTTTTATATAATGTATCTATGTAAAATTGTCATGTTATGGGCTAATAAAATATGTCATCTGATAAGCTCTGAAACCCATCTTTTGAGATAACTTATCTAACAAAGGTGCAAGAGAACAAGTGCATTTGGTGAATAGTAATATGATCATTCATATAATGAAACTTTTATGTTTTCATATGCTCACAAATAAAATTTTTATAAGAATTTTTAATAATTTATCGTATAATTGAATGAGCCAAAACACTAACATGCATGTTATTTTATGGTAGTATATGACATTATGTTATCATGGCCTTCAAAATTTATGTATTATTAAAAGGCATAGGAAATATTCAAACAATTAATTGGGCATGTATATTGAAATTTGATTTTATTGATACTTGAATTNTGTATTATTAAAGGCATAGGAAATATTCAAACAATTAATTGGGCATGTATATTGAAATTTGATTTTATTGATACTTGAATTTTGTTAAACACCTTGATTGTGCTTAATAATTTATACTATTTTAATTAAAATATGTAAGTTACTTATGTCCAGTATTAAGGCTTCGAGTTGATATAAAATAAAATATAATATTGAATAAATTTTAAAATTTAAGTCAATTTCAAATGCAATTTGGAGTTAATAAAGTAAATGATCTTGAATAAAGTGATGATATGCTCAAAAACACCTCTCATAAATGCTCTATGGTCAATATGGTGTCATGTTGGCTATGAGATAAAGGAAATAGAGCATGGAGAAGAAATTTCTTACTCGGGATACTTCCTTAGTTAGAGGATTACCATATAAAAGATGATTTTTGTGCCATGGTGCTTGATATTTGCTCATCAACATTGTCTCATCTTAGCATGCTTGTTTCTTGCCATCCTAGATCATTTGATTAAGTGCTTTTCCCTCTAAGGAAATATATCATCTCGCTTAGTCATCATTTTATTCTTGTGATGAGATATCTTTGTCAACTTTCACTGAGTCAATATAGTGTAAACCATATATATTAGAGCATAATATATCTAAATAAATATTCAAAGTATCCTTATTTTTGCTTGAGTGCATGGATTAGTGGTATTATGTTAATTCTCTTATTTATCATAATAATATGTTTTAGAAGGATATTGTTGTCTTATTTGTGCAGGAGATAGGTTGGATGTTGTTTCGGAGCAATGATAGATGAATTTCAGTAATTAAAGACAACATTTGACCTAGCACACTTGTGTTGCCTTTATTGAGGCACCCACGCGTAAAATAGCACACGTATACTAGGTTAAAGCACTTGAGTCTGAAACGTTGCGCACCCAAGCCCATATATTTCAATTTTAACGTGCTCGCGCTAGCATTCGAACCGATTAAAGATAAATTTAAGTAATTAAAGGCAACAATTCAACCTAACGCACTTGTATTGCCTTTATTGAGGCACCCACGCCAAAACAGTACACCTGCGCTAGGTTAAAGCACTTGAGTCTGAAACGTTGCGCACCCAAGCCCATATATTTCATATTTAATGCACTTGCGCCAACATCACGGCGCACCCACACCAACGTCGAGGCACATCCGCGCTAACTTCGCGATGCACCTGTGTCGTCTTCACGGTGCACCCGCGTCAGCTCATTAAATTGAATTTTATAAAAGAAAAAATATTGCTTTTATTGAGCATTACCCATGCATTTGTTTTTAGCAATGTGTTTGGGATATCTTGGGCGGCTGGAGGCTGTGGGATGAGAAGTGAGAAAGAGTTTTCCCATAGAGGTTTTTTTCTCTCTTTGGATTGAAACCTATAGGTACTGTTTTTACATCTTATCTTCCTATTTGCTCTTATGTTTCTTTGAGATTTTTGTATGGAAAATAAATCTTCTACCTTGGTGGAGAGAATAAGTCTTGATTGTAAGTGTTGTAACTATTTTTTTTTAATAATGATATGCACAGTTTTTATGTCAATGGTTTCCTCTACTATGTATAGCTAAATTGTCTTTCGTGTCTCTATGATGTAGGGTTAGTGGATTTATCATGATTTTTTGATATTTTTTCATGTAGCTTTTTTTTCCTTAATTTCATAGATGTATGTTGTTGGTTAACCTTCTGAATTTCATTTACTCATAATATGACCAATTCAGATGTTAAAATCTTTCATGATTTTTGGTTTTTGCTCGTTGTGTAGCGGAATGAATAGGTTAACCTCATAATTCTAAGACGATGGACTTATTCTAGTAAGATTCTTCAAGCTTGATAGGGGACCACAATAAACTCGAGAAACACTATGGGGTTAAGCAAAGCTTAATTTCATAGGTTCAAATTTTTCTCTTAACCTAAACATAGACATAAAAAGATACTTTGACTATCACATAGAAAAACTTTTAAGAACGAACATGAAACCCCTCACGATACCCGAATTACAGAGGCTCGAGCTTCAACACTCTTTAAGTGCATTAAGATTTTATCTTTTTTCTACTTTCTACAATTACTTTTTTTGTTATGCTTGGATTTTTTTTTTAAATTTTAACCCCTTGTTGTGATCACAACAAACCAGTTTGCCTATAAACCCTAAGGATGTCAGGGTAATGGATAGTCATATATGTGAATTTGAAGTGTTGGTCTTAAAGAGCAGGTTAAGTTGAATGATTTTGGTTAGACAATAACTGAGGAAGAATGTGTTCTTTTCTTCAAGGCACCCATTGCATTATGATGGAGATATTTGAGCCTATAGGACCACCCATAGGAGTGCCACGCGAGAAAGAGTTTGACGATAGTTATAGACAGAATAGTAATACATTAGAATTAGATCCCGAACCTCAAGAACGTTGAAGGACCCAACTCAAAATTTAGGAAAACCTGATTTAATTTCTAGGGATCTGTTTCTTAAATGTTATAAGGATTTGTTACTTGCAATATATTGAGAAAATAGCGATGTGAATGTAAGAGAATTAATTGAGAGAATTATAGATATAAAAATACATTTAGAAATGATAACATGTATGATCCCCTCTTAAAGATTGTTATCGAATTGAGAGAAAAAAATTTGTAAGAAAAACTTAAAAATGAGGTTTTAATAAAAACTATGGAGCCGAGAAAATATTGGTCAATTGATTGGGGATTGCTATATTAAAATTTTGATCATGGAGGAAGCCATTTTGGTAATGTTGAGGACGTTAAACCAAGCACCATCTTATGAGGCACCATAAGCGGCACCTAATGTGTTGAGCATGTTATTTTTAAGTATTTTTGTCGATAGTCATACGAAGTTCTTGAATTCTCACCCAAGTGATTTGCTTACATGCATTGATCTCCACACTGCGATGTCTCGTCATGGTGCATTGCTTGCTATCAATTTCAGTTTTTATATGCATTTCATTTATATTTTCCCATACTTTTTATAGTTGTATGCCTGGAACAAACNTCACCCAAGCCCTTATATTTCAAATTTAACGTGCTCGCGCTAGCATTCGAACCAATGAAAGATAAATTTCAGTAATTAAAGGCAACAATTCAACCTAACGCGCTTGTATTGCCTTTATTGAGGCGCCCACGCCAAAACAGTACACCCGCGCTAGGTTAAAGCACTTAAGTCTGAAACGTTGCGCACCCAAGCCCATATATTTCATATTTAATGCACTTGTGCCAACATCACGGCGCACCCACACCAGCGTCGAGGCACATCCGCGCTAACTTCGCGATGCACCTATGTCGTCTTCACGGTGCACCCGCGTCAGCTCATTAAATTGAATTTTATAAAAGAAAAAATATTGCTTTTATTGAGCATTACCCATGCATTTGTCTTTAGCAATGTGTTTGGGATATCTTGGGCGGCTGGAGGTTGTGGGATGAGAAGTGAGAAAGAGTTTTCCCATAGAGGTTTCTTTCTCTCTTTGGATTGAAACCTATAGGTACTGTTTTTACATCTTATCTTCCTATTTGCTCTTTGGATTGAAAAATCGTCATGGTGCATTGCTTGCTGTCAATTTCAGTTTTTATATGCATTTCATTTATATTTTCCCATACTTTTTATAGTTGTATGCCTGGAACAAACAATGAGTAATGCGTGTTACTTGCATTGAAGCACTTAGTTGCACTTTAAAGTGGGGACTCATATAAGGAATTCTCATAACTTAATGACATTATACACTTTCTTCAATTCAAATAAAAATATTCATTAAAAGGTGGGATTGACTTTAATGACCTGATAACTATGTTATACACTTCAATAATGTTTAATTGAACCTTAAGTTGTCTCAAGATAATNATTGGGAGACGGAGGCATTGAAGCATTTAGTTGCACTTTAAAGTGGGGACTCATATAAGGAATTCTCATAACTTGATGACATTATACACTTTCTTCAATTCAAATAAAAATATTCATTAAAAGGTGGGATTGGCTTTAATGACCTGATAACTATGTTATACACTTCAATAATGTTTAATTGAACCTTAAGTTGTCTCAAGATAATTTAAATTGTGCAACTAAAATATTAATAATCAATTAGAGATACTTTAACCAATTTAATTATCAATATAACCTATTTAATTGAGCCTTGGCTTTTTTAACGAATTATAATATTTTAAAGTTTACATTAAATGAACTTGATAAGTATCATATAAGGGTAAGTAAATATACAAATTTTTTAAAAGAAATGTATTTTATCAAATATAATAATTTACATTAGAAATAATATTTTTTTTTCATAAAAATTGTAGAATTGTGAAAGACTTTAATTGAAAGATGAAAAAATAAAAAAAAGTTGTGTAATAATTTTCTCCTAAATATTAAGGCTTAAAAACTTTTAAACGAAATTTTTAAGATATTATAACCAGGAAAGAGNCATCAAATATAATAATTTACATTAGAAATAATATTTTTTTTCATAAAAAGTGTAGAATTGTGAAAGACTTTAATTAAAAGACGAAAAAATAAAAAAAAAATTGTGTATTAATTTTCTCCTAAATATTAAGGCTTAAAAACTTTTAAACGAAATTTTTAAGATATTATAATCAGGAAAGACATTAAGAAATATTAGGTTGGTTAATTGGATCTTAATTGATTTAAAAATGTATTTGGAAAATAAAAGTATTTCAATTACTGGAGGTTCAGAAAGAAGGGAATTAAATGAATAACTTGGCTATTAGAAATTGATGAAAATCTCACCCTCAAATGAAATTTGCACATTCTTCATGACATTTATATAATGAGGTTGAAGAATCAAGAAGCCACGTGTGAACTCCAAACAACTTGTTAATCCTTGTTGAGATATGAGATTACTTAAGGACAAGAAGGAGTAAGTTTAAGAAATTGATAACATAATTTTTTTGCATTAAATATCATGTCAATTCTCTTGTTTATCGTGATAGTACGATTGAGAAATGTAAATTTTTCTTGTTTGTGCAGGTGATAGGTTGAATGCAGTTTCATAGCAAAAAAATGAAGAATTTTAGCAATTATAGGCGACATTTGACCTAGCACACCTACATTGGCTTTTACGGTGCACCTATGTTGCTAAACCGAATGTGGAGGATTTTTCTTGCCTTTGTCGACTTTGCATATATGTGTGTGTGTGTGTGTGTAGGGACGTATATAGGGCATCTTGGGTGGCTGAAGGCTGTAAGAGGAGAAATAATTTGGAGAGAAAGAGTTTTCTCCTAGAGGTTTCTTTCTCTCTTTGGATTGAAACCTTTAGGGGCTGTTTTTACATCTTCTCTTCCCATTTGTTCTTGTGTTTTCTTTAAGAGTTTTGTATGATAGAGAGAGATCTTCTACCCTAGTTTTTTTTAAGGTTTTTTAGGATTTTCAACCCCATATTGTGAATATGTCAAGCTAGGTTCACAAAGTTAGTAAACTAGAGATTTTTGTCAAATA
>JXCR01127497.1:0-10666 GCA_002079205.1 Phalaenopsis hybrid cultivar
TTCAATAACCCTAACAATCGTCTTCTTCGAGCTAGGATCCTTAAAGGTAATGAGTAGGATAATAGGTAAAGAAAACAATTATGAGTTGTAATAAGACGATCTATAGATAGAAAATTTATTGAAATTTGAGGAAGATATAATACATCTAAGAGTGCAAGAATCTNTAAAAGCAATTGTTAAGAAGTAGATGCCTCCAAATTCAATACCTTGAATTGTATTGGAGACGACAAAAGAAGAACAAGTGTAAAGAAATAAAACTAAAATTTTGCTTCATCATGATTAAACTTGCCAAAAATATCAAGGACATTTAACCAACATTTTAATAAGCATAATCAATCACTCGACAATGATCATCAATTAATGAAACAAATAGTGGAATCTTGAGGGAGTGAGCATAGGCCTTCAACCCCGAATATCGAAGTGAAAAATTCAAAAGAAAGAAGACGACTAGTAGTATACAACGGAAGCACATTATTTTTTTACCCAATTTGCAAGCAAGGCATTATAATTTGGAAGAGAGGAAACAAATTCCTCGGTTTGAAGAAAAATGAGTTGTTCAAAGCGAAGGTGGCATTGATAAATAGTTGTAGTGGAGATAAGGACAAAAGAAGAGCAAGTGTTACGAAGCAGATGACTCCAAATTCAATAACCCTAACAATCGTCTTCTTCGAGCTAGGATCCTTAAAGGTAATGAGTAGGATAATAGGTAAAGAAAACAATTATGAGTTGTAATAAGACGATCTATAGATAGAAAATTTATTGAAATTTGAGGAAGATATAATACATCTAAGAGTGCAAGAATCTGAGAAGACTGAACAATAACTTTTCCAGAAATTAAGGATGGGGAATCATCAGTAACAACAATATGTAGCAAATGAAACATGTGCAATGAAGAAATATAAGCGTTGATTACTTGTCATGAGGCAGGATGCCATTAAATCTAAACCAAAGTCATATCAGTGAAGGCAGCAATAATAGAACCTAAAGAAGTGATGCTATTTATGGTAATGATGTTTAGTATGTTGAATTATCATACTTCACCGATGGAAAAAAAATATTGGACAAAGCCTATGACACTGATATACTGGTTTTCACCTATTAAAGACGTTGATCATAATTATCTCGAGGGAAAATAGCAAAACATGAACTGGATGTGGGCAATCTGTAGAGTCATTTATGGTAGTGATGTTCAGTTTGGCGGAAGATTTTGTCTTAAAAAATCGACGGAGTCTAACATCTAGAAGAGAGTTCAAAGATTCTAAGAGATACTCAAATTATGTTGAAAAAATCAAATATGCAATAGAACGATTACCGACGCAGTGGAAGCAAGGCTAGTTCATCAGGGCGTATGGGGAGAAAAAAATCTCGTTAAGACTAATTATTGGCATGCAAGGATGCATGTGTAGATGTGAGTGTAGCAATGCAGGAAACATAGCTATACTTCAGAATTATTTGGTATAGTTGCAATAGCAATTAGGTGGAACCCATGCCAATGCAAGATTAGATCTCAGGAGTGGGAGAAGGAAGAGCAAAACAAGGAAGCAAGATGTGGGTTGTTGCGCGACAATGAAGTATCTCACAGAAAGATGGAAAAATAAACTAGTCTGAGCAAGAAGTGGATGTAAGCAGCGATATAACAAAGAGTTAAGAACAAGTCGCAGAGCAAGAGCAACGTGAATTGCAAGCGATGGGTTACAGACATGGGTGAAGGAAGGCAATTAACGGCTAGGAAAGAATTTTCCGTCTGAAAATACATTGCATGAAAAAAATTTTCTTGCTCTTATTCAACGAAAGGCATATAAGATTGAACAGAAAAGGAAGAAATTAAGGAGATGAAATAAAATAAGGATAGAATCAACATAAATCCTTACAAAATATTTCACATCCTCCTTAAATAACAATTTCCTACAAGAATTTACTAATATGCTAGTAAGCTCAAATAACCATCCGCCTTGATTAATCAAACATAACTGATACCAATTTTGCTGTAAAGAGTAAGAAAGAATTTGATGGCTAATGAAAATACTAAAATAACAGTACTTTTGCAGGAAATACAATAGTAGCATAAGTTCTATCAGCTTAACACAACCAGAACTAACCAAATATAAGTAAAACGATAAATACGAAGGTACTATTAGCAGCCTCATTTATCTTGAATATGTGCCTATTATAGACCACATAGGTTATGTTTCATGATAAGCACTACTCGATCAAAATCATTATACATCACAAATGCTTAAATGTCAAAACGCCTAATGCAACTGATCCAATGGCATATAAAACTAACATATGTGAAAAACTTAGCATAAAAGCACTAAGAACATAAAAGCTCTCAGAATGTCAGCTTAGTACCTGGTCCTTAACTTGAAGAGTTGAACGAGCATTGAAAGACCGCATCTTCTCTTGCCGATGACGAGAAGATGTCAAATTTTGTCTATCAGAAAAACTTGCAAACTTGGCCTTCATCTCCGCATGGCTAAGCTCCAGGCTGTCATGCATTGCCTTCATCTTGGCTTCCTTCTGAGCCTTCTTGGACCCACATTCCTGACTTAGTTTAGCATCCCTTCTCTGCATATATTTTCCATAGAGTTTTCCTCTTGGAACATCTGTTGGAAGGTGATTTCCTATCTTTTGCAAATTGGCATCACACAAATCAAAATTTTCAATCATTCCTGGCAACAAGTCAGAATCAAATTCAGCAACATTGCTTGAATCCGGCCTCAGTAAGCTCTTTTCAGGCTTTTGCTTAGTAGGAGATAGTGCAGATTTTTTCTCCAGAGACCTGGCTGAATGATCAAGCAAAGTTTTTCTTCTTCGTGCAGAAGATATCTGATCACCATGATTCTTGAGCTTGTGCTCAGCGAAAAGCTTTTCTAACTCCTCAGCCTTCAGGTGAAGGGCGTCATTAAGCTCGTGATTATCCCTGTTTAGTCTTGCAGCTTGAGAATCCTCATGTGAAAAAGGAGCTTCCATGCCATCATTAATTTTCCTGCCCTGAAATGGTTGGACACTGCTGTCTTCGGCATGAACTAATTCACCCCCTCTTTCTTGAAACTTCTTGTCAGTTCCAGATGGTTTCCCAGAAACTCTCGATCCCGCAGAAACAGAACCCTGTCGTGCTTTAGCAGAAAAAACTTGTGATGGTACCTGAGGAGCTGTAAAAGTTGTATGTGTTGCCATCGGAACTTCATTAAAACCACTACCTTGGGTTTTAGGATGCCCAGAGTCATCCTTTGCAGAGATGTCTTCTATCTTTCCCATGGAAGGTTTAAATTGGATTTGGGAATCTGAGTCACCCATAGATTTTAGTCCAGTATCTTCCATTTTGCCAGCAAAAGACCTAAATTTGTTCCCAGATGTCCGTTGAGTTTTCACAGCAATGCCGTCTACTTCACTCTGATCTCTATGTTGGGCTAAGAGATTAGCTTGATTTTTTAGCTCAGATGGCACTGCTAAAGCTGGAGGTGCTCTACAAGGAATCTGAGACACCATTTGATCATAAACAAGCTCCGCCGGAGTAGACCTGGAATTAGTTTGAGACGCTGCTGGTTCCCTTGTTATGACAACCTCTCTAGAGTTGGAAAAGCCTTTTGTTCTGCTTTGAGAAACAATTTCCACACACATTTCACCATGCTCTAAACCCTCCAGAGAACAGTTCATATGGTTCCAAGCATTCGGTTGTTCCTCCTTGGTAAATCCAGGTGGCTCCATGTTGGCTGAAGCAATGACTTGCTTATGAACTGCATCCCTGCTCTGAGATTCACGACCGTTTGGGAATGTTCCATCAGGACCCTGAGATGTAGAGAAAGTTGAAGAAGTTGCCAACAAGCTGTTTTTAGAACCCAACCTAGCGCAAGATTTTGATGCCTCAGTTAAACCACGATCATCATTCTCAGAACTTCTGCTAGTAATTTGATGCTGCAAGTTGGCAGAAGTTGGAGTGCCTGCAGTGCTACCACTCTCTTTGCGGTCAGTGCTGGTGGTGCTGTTACTGTTGAGATCAATACTCATGTCACTAGCACCACTCCATCTCCTCAAAACTAATTTCTCCACAGAAACATCAGACTGGTTTCTACGGTGCTCCCCTCTAGTTCCAGACAATCTACCAACAGTGGGACCACCAAAACTGCCACCTCCAATATTAGGATTAGCTGATTGTTCTTTCTGCTTGCTCTCAAAAAGATTTATCCGATCCTGTACAGTTAATCTTTTTGATCCTCCAGCCTGCTGCATAGACTTAGCTGAAGATACAACACCAGAAGCTCGATCATCCACCTTTTCCAGCCCCTTATCTACCAAATGCTGTGAATTTGGTTTCAGCTTCTCAGTAGTGGCAGTATTTGTTCCATCTACAGCTTGCTTTTGTTGTTTATATGAGCTGAGGCTATGCAGTTGTGCATCACTATGAAAAGTCGCTGATTTGGCAGGGTCTGTCTGCTCAACTTCCGGTTCATCTATTGACATGTCAGAGCTAGAAGAGGAACGAACATTGGCATCATTGAAGCTCTTCCACTGTGGATGGATAGCTTGTGGTGCCATAGACTGCTGATGGCTAATCAACTCGGGCCGACGCTGAGGCAGGGAGAGAAAGCTTTTACATGCTTCACTGCATCCAAAACCAATAAAAAAGAAATTGCGGTGTAATTTTCTTCACTTAAATAGTAGCATTCAACCAAGCAGAAAGCTAGCAGATCCTACCATATGCTAACATTTAATTCAGAAGATATATGGGAAAATTACAAAATGACAACATTTGCCACAGGTGATTTTATGTCGTGCATGCTTATAGGTCAAGCTGTCAGCCAAGGATATCAACTTAAATGTTCAACCATTTGAAAGAAGCTAAATTGGAAATCCCTTCAGATTCTGAATAGCTTTTTAATTTACCGTATTATGAAAATGGACCTTGGAGATGGTTCAAATCTGCTTTTGTAACTTGTGGATGTCATTAAAATCTCTACTTGTTAAATGGTCAAAGTGGTGATGGTGGGGGAAAAAGGCAACAATATGGTTATAAAGCCATCTTCCTGGTGAACATATTAAGAAGAGGCCACAAGTAGAACGTGGAATAGCAGAAGCACACAGCCTGAATTATACTCACAAGAAAAGATAGACCGCAGTATTAGAAACGGTGGAGCCCGGTCTATGCTAGGGCCGTTACTTTGCTTTGGAGAGTCACGCCTCTTCACAAAGAACCACTCCCGCCTTCCTCTTTTGTGAATTGAAGCATCTCTTCTCTCCCTCCTGTTCGTGATAAAAGACTTTGGACGGCTCCTTTAGTTTCTAAGTCATGTTTTGAGTTCTTCTTCGGGCTTTTTCGGGATAGAGGAATTTCTTCGGGCTTCCACGGGACAGTGAAAGAGAAATGCAAGGAGTAATTCCTTGCAGTAGAGGAAGAAGAAGGAAGAAGAAAGAAGAAGAAGATTGTTCTCTCTTGGCTTATTCTTGGTGGCTTGTGGCAAAAGAGAAATTGGGTTTATTTCTCTTGTAAGATTATCTTCTTCGGTGTATCTCGATGTAAATTTTTCTTCGGTATATCTCGGTGTAGAGAGAGAAGAAAAGAGAGATAAGAAGAGAGAGCAACGAAGTGAGAGTGAGAGATTCCACTTGTAAGTCAAGGTGATCGACTGGTGTAAATTTCTCAAGTAGTAATATCCTCTACAACTCCGTGGACATAGGTAATTTGTTGAACCACATAAATCTGTGTGTTTCGTTGTGTTACTGTTTTTCTGGTGTGAATTTTCTCGTTCTATTTTTTTCGCTTCATCGTTGATCGGTTTAAATTTCGTATATTTCACAACAACTGGTATCAGAGCGTGACTTCGGATCTGAGGAAGAATGATGGTTGCAGAAGAAGTGAAGTTTTCAGGGATCGAGAAGTTTAATGACACAGATTTTGGTTATTAGAAAATGCAGATAGAGGATCATCTTTATGTGAAGAAACTTCATCTTCCATTATTGGGGAAAAGACCTGAAAGGATGGATGAGGTTGAATGGAATTTGTTGGATCCAAATTTTTGAGGTTATTCGATTGACCCTATCAAGATCCGTTGCACACATCGTCGTCAAGGAAAAGACAACTGTAGATCTCATGGCAGCCTTATCAGGTATGTATGAAAAAGCCAACGGCGAATAACAAGGTGCACTTGATGAAGAAGTTATTCAATTTAAAGATGGGGTGTTTATGTTACTCAACACCTGAATATTTTCAATACTATCACAAATCAATTGTCGTTTATGGAAATTGATTTTGATGATGAAATATGTGCACTGATCTTGTTGGCTTCATTGTCAGATAGTTGAGAAGTTATGAGGATAGCAGTTAGCAGTTCTGCAAGTAAATTCAAACTGAAATATGATGATATTTGTGTTTTGATTTTGACTGAGGAAGTTCGCAGGAAAAATTCTGGCGAGATCTCAAGTTCGAGTTCAGCACTGAATGTTGATTTTAGAGAGAGATGACATGACAGGAACTCGAGTATATGGAGATCAAAACCAAAGTTTAGTAAGCAAACAACCTGCTTGAATTGTGGCAAGACTGGTCTTATAAAGAAGAATTGCAGGAATCCTAAGAAGATGGAGAATGATAGCGCAAATGTGGTATATGAAGAATCACATGATACATTATTATTGACAGTTCATAGTTCTGTTGAAGACTTGATATTGGATTCAGGGGCTTTAAATGTAGTAGGAAATCTACCAGAGGCCACAGTGCATGGCAGTGATGGAAGTGAAGAGGAAAGTGGGTCCGGGGCACCCATTTATACTGTTCCACAAATAGATGTTGAAGAACCACAGAGGTATGAAGAAATCCTGCAAGATGAAATTTCAAGTAAGAGCTGACAGAACTTCCACCATGAAAGAAGACATTGCACAACAAGTGTGTGTATCAGGTGAAGACTGAGCGTGATGTCAGTAAGAGTTACAAGGCTAAACTTGTTGAAAACGACTTTCAGCAGAGACAGGATGTTGCTCATGCAGTGGGAGTTGTAAGAAGAGACAAGAGTGACCCAGGAAATAGCTTGGAGGTGCAAAGCTATGTGGAGTATGTTGATATGTTAACTAAGTGTGTTACTCTTGATAAACTGAAGTTGTGCACAGCTTCTGTTGGTCTTCTGAAGTGAAGACAGAGTTTTGAGTTGCAGAGGTGGAGAATTCAAGTTGGAGGATTCAAGGTGGAGGATACATGTTGAAGGAAAAGGCGACACTGCTAGTGGAGGATATCAGTTTGAGGGAGGAGATGTTGCAGCCTTTGTACCAGTCTCCAAGTAAGAGAATTGCTAGAAACTGTGGAGCCCGGTCCACTATGCTTAGGCGGTTACTTTCCTTTGGAGAGTCACACCTCTTCACAAATAACCACTACCGTCTTCCTCTTTTATGAAGTGAAGCATTTCTTCACTTCCTCCTGTTCGTGATAAAAAACTTCGGATGGTTCCTTTAGTTTCTAAGTCACGTTTTGAGTTTTTCTTCGAACTTCGGACGGTTCCTTTAGTTTCTAGGTCACGTTTTGAGTTTTTCTTCGGGCTTTCTTGGGATAGAGAAAGAGTTCTTCGGGCTTCCACGAGACAGTGGAAGAGAAGTGCAAGGAGGAGTAGTTCTTTGCGGTAGAGGAAGAAGAAGAAAGAAGAAGATTGTTCTCTCTTGGCTTCTTCTTGGTGGTTTGTGGCAGAAGAGAAATTGAGTTTATTTCTCTTGTAAGTTTGTCTTCTTCGGTGTATCTCGGTGTAGAGAGAGAAGAAAAGAGAGCAACGAAGTGAGAGTGAGAGATTCTTCTTGTAAGTCGAGGTGATCAAGTGGTGTAAATTCCTAAGTAGTAATATCTTCTGCAATTCCGTGGACGTAGGTAATTTGTCGAACCACGTAAATCTATGTGTTCCACTGTGTTACTGTTTTTCTGGTCTGAATTTTCTCGTTCTATTTTTTTTCGCTTCGTTGTCGATCGGTTTAAATTTCATATATTTCACATCACGCAGAAAGAGTAAGGATGTAATTGGTACATGAAAAATCTAATTAACAACTATTAGTCAAATTTCTGTATTTCGTCCCCTCATAGGTAGCAAAACTCACAAGAAAATCAGACACTCTCCCTCCCTCCCTATCAATCTATCAACATATAAGAGGGCTTTTCACCTCTTAGGAAGAAATGACCAAATGATTGTGTGATCTATGACATCAAAATAACTTAATGATAGAGTTTCATCAATTCTTATAATCGGTTAGCCACTCATTATCCAAGGCAAAAAATACAAGAATGATAAAAAGACAAATAAGAGCCCACATGAGAAACCATAATTATGCCTATGATCTCCAATGCAATTAAATCCACTGAATATCTCTAAATACTGTAAACCCATAATTTATTTCAAGCCATTTGAAAGTTTCTACACATTCAAATAAAAATTAGTGTGCAGCTTGAGCCATCCATTTGGAAAATTTTATTGCATTCAATTGAAGATCAAGTAATTTTTAAATCTCATGAAATTGAATATATAATTAGTTTTATGATATTAAGACAATTGATAGTTTAGACTGTCCATTTGATACTCATAATGTCAAATTCTAAATGGTAATAAAAACATTGAGTTAGCGCGAACCTCAGGCGAATTGCACCAAACTGATCCGCAAAAAGGAGAAGCTCAGATACAGATTCTAAATTGAAACCAGCAGCTGATGCCCTAGCACAAGCAGTAGCGAAGTCCTGCTTTACAGTAAGAAGCCGTCCATCAATTGCTCTCAGAAGCTCTTTCCTGCACAGCATAAACAGCAAATTTTAGCTCAACAATAATAGCGCTAGATGATTCAGTTCAATTGCCTTTATCACGGCTTAAAATAAAAATACTAGAACTAGAGAAAAAGCCTAGTAATTGCTTAACGTTAAAGTATTAGTAGTTGATAAGATTTCCCACATATTGATGTTAATTTTGAAAGTTGAATCTTTAAAGCTTACATCATGATGCAATAATAATTAAGATGATAACCGCAACTAACAGTCAAATCATAAGACAATGAGGGAAAATAAAAAAATATTGAATGGATGGAATAAATATGAATTCAAAATTTTCTGAAGAAAATGTAAGCTCTGTACAGAACATGCTCTTGTGTACAATTGAATTTTCCAACTTAACTTCAATCATCACTGTCACATCTCTACTAATTCATTTCAAAAGTTTGCTTTTACAAAAATAGTTTGCGGAATCTTTACATACAAATGCCAGTCTAAGTATCTTAGAAATTTTCTTGCACCCTAATTCTTCCAAAATATAAATAATTATTCCAATCTAAAATTGTAAATGACAATGTCACCAAAATAACTTTCTCATGCCTTCCCAAAACTGGTTTCCTTTGCCAACCACCTTTACTACAAACGCTCAAAAGAAACAACAAGCATTGAACCCTTGAACAGCTGACCAAATCTTCAACACAATGCAGCGAGAGGACTACTAGTTTTGTCTTCAAAATGTTTGTATGACATCAAAGGCTAAAGCAGAATATACTCTTCGAACCGGGCACAAAAGCAACTATTCCATCCATGACATGAGTTATGTTAAGATTTAAAACTACAAACTATGGAATTCTGAGTTTATTATTTTAGATTTATTCTCGTTAATTTCTTTCTTCTTATGTTGTATTTTTTTCCTTTTATTAGTTGTTGCATCTTTGGTAAGTTGCAATGGTGGGAATTAGGTTTGCACTAGCCTTTACTTATTATATAAGGATAAAGGTTGTAATTTAATGATTAATAAAGAAAATAATATAATTTTTTCATCGTATCAAGCGAGAAAATAAATCATAGCTCTCCATCAGTCGTTGGAGCCCCTCCAACAGTCGTCCAGCAGATGGAATCCTCCCTGCAGTCATCGGAATCCCTTCAAACGGCCCACAAGCCCTCCTACGCGTGTTGTCGTTTCAACATTTAGTTTGTGATCACACACTCCCTCTTCACATTGCTTCTGTGAATCTCGATGGCCTCTCTTGTACTCAAGAGAAGGGTAATATGAAAGCAACCAAAACTGAGTGAACTCTGGCCTCTTTTGTTCAAATTGTCAGTCCCTAGCTGCATCCCTTCCTCCGGTAGAGGCCAATGCCCGTTACTTACATTCAAATGGAGCCCTCGCTCATCTCTTTCACTCAAACAGATCATCTCGCTCGCAAGTACGTATGATAAGAAACATAGGATTCTCAACTCCTGGTATTCAGACGATGTTGAAACTTCGGGAACCGTTGGTATCAAACGGAGATGAAATTCTGAGAACCGTTGATATTAGACGGGAACAAAAAATGGGGAATTGTTAGTATCAGGGTGTTATTGATAACTATTAATTTGAGAGGGGTCCAACCTTTATCAAGAATTAATAAAGTCTTCAGATTAGGTGACGACTAAATGACATGGTATGAGAATAATTGAGGCTTATAAATTATAAATGTTATTCCTATGATTAGATTGATGACTTATAAATATGGCTATGATTACACATGTTTTATATAGTTGTCATATGTCTTTTCTTTTACATGTTTTATACGATTATATAACATATTGTGACGTATTGAACACAAATACATGAGCTACATATAATCATACTTTCTTTTTTTTCATCTATAAATTATTTTATTTAGTTTTGATTATTTCGCTAAGCTTGTTGTAACCCATTCTATGTTGTTGACTTTT
>JXCR01127497.1:11199-36152 GCA_002079205.1 Phalaenopsis hybrid cultivar
AATTTCGATGCTTCCAAGTATATGAAAGTGAATGAATTATGAAATGAAATGCATTACGAATATTGAGACGATTTATTTAAACTAGCTCATCACCCACTGGATCCTGATTTTACAAGTCATGATAAGTGCTGGCGAGAATTTAGTTTGTTTGAGTATTCTGCCTCTATCGCACCAAGGTTTACCCTAAAAGGAGGGATTAGTTGGGGGCAGTCGTTATTGTTAGCAAGAAAAAGAAGAAAATGAGTAATTGTGCCACAGGAATCTGAGGTTCGTGTCGGCACGAGCAAATGACCAATCAGCCGTCCTGCTGGACCGGACCAACGAGAACCAGTTGAAGTGGAAGTTTCTACCTCTTGTCATCTCTTGTTCTAATTTCTCCCATTTCAAATCCTTACCTTCTTACTTGGGCTGCATTTCACATTCTTGTTTTTGCCTTTCTACTCTCCTATAATCCTTGTCTATTTTCTTACTTACCTTGTCTAGTGACCGATCATACCGGATACCTAGTGTTTTTGGATGAAATATTGTAAATCAAAAATATGTATTATAAATTTTATAACTTAAGTTTTTTCCATAATTTAGCACTACACACTAGATATTTACGCAAGCATATATATAGTTCAAATAGTATCAGATTTTAAGTCTGGAGTATCAATCCCATAAGGAATGTTGTTATCTTAAAAACTTAAGAAAATGTCTAGCCTACTATAACAAGTCTTAGCATGGAAGTAAAGTCGATTTAAATTATGCTTGTAAATTCATCCAAATTGTCACTAAACCTATAGATTTACTCTAAAGTTAATTTTACTAAACTTAAATAAGTTGAGAAAGGTCAAGTTATGAAAAATAATCTCCCCTTGCAATGAAATAAGTAATTTGCATAGGAATGGAACACTTAGTATATAGATTGTAATTAGTGACAAATAGAAGCATTCTTCTTCTTTACCCTCTTTTGAGTGTATAAAGAAGTTTGGCTTAACCAGGTAAGTATTTGTCTGTCACCATAGAAACCTCCAAGTTACCCCTATCAAAACTTATCTCCCTATCTATTTGCACTGTCTTATGAACTATTTTTTCTTCACCTAATAGTGCAATGTGGTTTCTACTAGTTAAAGTCATAGCCTTCTTGGATCATTATGGATTCACAACATGTTCTAACATATCAATTGGCCAAATTAATAAGTAAATGAAGCATGAAGTAAAAACCATCACAATAATGAATAAAAACTTATTCTAAATGTATCCACCTATCCTACACATACTACTACCTCATCACATAAGAAAGGTAAAAATGATCTACTCACAATGCATGAAAAAAACACAATTCATTATCTTATAATAAAGAAAATTCACACACAACAAGTTTACAATTAATATAAGACCATATAGAATAAAACACTTATATTTTTCCCATAGAAAAGAA
The DNA here is from genome assembly GCA_002079205.1 of Phalaenopsis hybrid cultivar. Taxonomy (NCBI): domain Eukaryota; kingdom Viridiplantae; phylum Streptophyta; class Magnoliopsida; order Asparagales; family Orchidaceae; genus Phalaenopsis; species Phalaenopsis hybrid cultivar. The sequence continues at coordinate 12,623 of JXCR01127497.1, forward strand.
GTGAAAACTCCTCCCTAAATGATTCCTACACTGCTCACAACAATCCTTTACAATTTCCTCTCAATTCTCTCTAAGAAAATGCAGAAAAATACAAAATCTAATTTTAAATTCTACTTTCCTGCACACTTGGACTCTTTCATTGACTTCACAAATGATCCTTTTCGATGATCGAACTGTTTCTCCCTGTTCGTAACCCCCAAATTCGTGCATAACTGTTGCAGAAACCACCCATGTTAGTTATCGCGCATAGGCGCCAGTCTGTGGTTGCAAGCTGTAGAATGCATCATTAAATATAAAGAGGTACCCGTGGATAAACAAGTTATACTATTCGCTATCAAATTGAAGAAAAGTACCTCGTCATGGTAGAAAAATCTGCAGTGATAGCGCAAAAGAGACAGAAGCAACAAGATCACCCAGTGTGAGAAAATGAAGAAAGCTATGCAGATGTCTGCCACCCCATTATCATCGTGATATGTTCCTCAAGATCCACAACCTAGAGTCGCAAGACCTTTCAGTCGAGGAGTTCACGACAAAGTTTGTTCAATTACAAATGAAGTATGAGTTAGTCGAGCAAAAAGACCACACAATCCGCAGTTATCTTGGGGGCTTAAAACTCGTCATTAGCAAGGTTGTTCAATTACAGCCCTATTGGACTTTAGGCGATGTCCAGACCCTGGCATTAAAGGTAGAAAGCCAGCAGAAGTAGGCTAGTCACAATCCTCCTTTTGATAGTAGTCAACATTCAAGCCATCACCTATAGCAAGCCTGTCGATAAGATCACATTCGGTGTTGAGAAGAAAATACCATGAAGCAAGAAGATCACCCTGAGCGGACAAAACAAGAAAAGGATAGATCATCTAAGACAATTCTTGCCCGGAAGTGTTTGTTATAGCCACATCGCTGCCAACTGTTCCACAAGCCAGGATGTCTCATTCACTGAAGATGGCGTCGTCTAGGAAGTTGGGGAAGCCAAGACAGAGGATAGTTTAGAAGAAGCACTTCAACATCCTAAAGAAGAAAACAAAATGTTGATTATACGGAGGGTCATGTAGTCAGAATAAGAAAGAGACCAGGCATGGATGAAGCACAGCATCTCTGCACCACGTGTACTGTAAAAGGCAAAGTCTATAGCTCGATCATCGACAGTAGAAGTTTTGAAAATGTCATGTCCACGCTAACGGTGAAGTTGAGATTAGCCACAAAAAACATTTGCGATCCTATTCTCTCACCCGACTGAAAAAAGGAGAATGAGATACGCGTAGAACAGCAGTGCATAGTCAAATTCTTAATCGACGATCAACTACAGGAGCAACTTTGGTGTGATGTGGTTGTGATGGACGCACGTCACATTCTACAGGGGAGGTTGCAGCAGTTCGACTGTAAAACTAAACACAGCGGCTTAAAGAACACCTAAACGTTTAAGAAGAAAGAGGAGCGCATTATGTTGTTATCTGTCAAGGATGCGAGAAGCATGATCGACACAGAGGATGCGCTAGTCTCACGGGCCCCCTTCCTGTAATTAGCTTGAGATGTGTCGATGGCACTTGCATTAGTCCTCCCAGAAGATACCGACGAGGAGAGTGAGATACCCGCACGTCTACCACCGTTACTACACGACTTTCGGGACATAATGACTTATAGCCTTCCAGACGGATTACCACGACTAAATGACATCCAACACGCCATAGACCTCATAGCAGGATTGGTGTTACCAAATCAACCCGTTTACATTCTGCGACCTGTGGAGTATGAGGAGTTGCAACATCAGGTGTGGGATCTCATTACGAGATGATTAGTATGAGAGAGCCCTAGTCTGTGTTCAAGAAGGACGGCTTATGGCGGGTGTGCATTGACAGCCGGGCTATTAATAAAATTACCATCAAATATCGATTTCTCATAACATACTCAGCTGATCTCTGAGCTCAGTTACACGAAGTCACTGCCTTCTTTAAGATCGACTTGCGCAGTGGATATCATCGGAGAAGACAAGTGAAAAAACAACCTTCAAGACATGAGATGATCTCTACACATAGAAAATTATACCTCTCGACTTGTCCAACACACCCAACACTTTCATGCGATTGATAAATCAAGTGCTTCTGTGCCACATTGAGAAATTCATGATGATCTACTTCAACAATATTTTATTATATGGTAAATCCAACGAGAACGCTTGCAAAACCTTCTGGCGGTTTTAGGGGTTTTACAAGCCGAAAAATTATGTCCGCCCGAAGAAATGTCTCTTCATCATATTTAGCACAAACATCCAGATGGACCCAACAAAAATCGAGACAATTGTGAGCTAGATCGCGCCTCAATCATTCATCGTGCTACGACAATTTCTAGGGTCAGTCTCCTTCTACAGAAGATTCATCAGAAACTTCAACACTATCACCACCCCCCTCACAGAACTATTGAAAAGAAAAGAATTCATTTGGACAGCCACAAATCAGACCAGCTTCAACATGCTAAAGTAGACAGTGACTCAACCACAAATTCTAGCCTAACTAGATTTCAACCAATGGTTCGAAATCAAGGGTGATTGAGGTTGTACTCAATGAAGGATGTCACCCCATCGTTTTTTTTCTAGCAAAAAACTGAATGATGCACGACGAAAATATTCAACCTGCGCCAAGAGGTTTTATGTCATTGTCAGAGCTCTGGAGCATTGGAGTCATTATCTACTGCGAATGAGTTCACCTTATTCACGGAGCACAAAGCTTCAAAATTTTTAAGCAATCAGAGCAAACTAAAAGGGCGACACGGCGCATGGATGGAATTCTTAGCTTCATTCCAATTTGTGCTCAAGCACAACGCTGGAAGCCAGAACTGCATCACGGACGCACAAGCCGTCTTCACCAGCTAATCACATCTATTGACGACTCGCGTTGTGGGTTTTGAGATTATTAAATATTTATACGAGACAAAGGACTTCCAAGAAATTTGGGAGCAATGTCGGGAGAAGCCTATCGAGCACTACTACCGAACAAATGGCTACTTATTCTAACAAAATAATTTATGCATTCCCTAAAGCTCGATGAGAGTGGTCATCATTCAAGAGAACCACGGTGGAAGATTGGCTGGCCATTTCGGCAGGGATAAGACTCTCATACTCATAAGAGAGCACTTCCCGATTGGCGAGAGATTTAGAGCGACACATCCGACAGTGTAGGAATTGCAATATCGCCAAAACCTGCAGGCAGCATACGGGATTGTACACTCCTTTATCAGTAACTGAGGCGTGACGTTAGCATGGACTTTGTGGTAGGACTTCCCCGCACACGACAGAACAAGGATTTAGTAATGGTGGCAGTAGACCATTTTTCAAAGATGGCGCATTTCATGACCTACCACAGGACACCAGACGCATCTGACATTGCCGACTTGTACTTCCGAGAGATCATGAAGACTTCACGGCACTCCTAGGACCATCTCTTCTGAACGGGATGTCAAATTTCTGAGCCACCTCTAGAGGACCATCTGGGGTAAATTAGATGCTAAGACTCTGTTTGGCGCAACTAATTCGTTGCGGCGTGTTTTGAAAATGTTGATTCTAGCATTTGGAAAGAACGAAACATCTGTTTAATTAAAAATGTGGCGTAAACTCCATAACCTACGAGGCCCCAGCATTCGGCGTTTCACTTGGTTCGCGATTACCCGACTGCCCCTCTCTGCCTATTCCTTTGAGTGATGAAGTTGTCTGGAGTTTATTTTCTTCCCTTTCCTTTCTTCATTCTCCGGTGAGGGATTGTCAATGTTCACTCCTCCTCCACTCTCCTACTATCTCTGGTTCCTCCCTTCCAACTTTCATTAATGTTTATTTTTGATTTGTTGTCGCGGTTTGCGGTTTGTGGTATGTGATATGCAATCGTTTTGTTGCCGCAGTTCCCGATATGCAGCCCTTTTGCTCTGCTCGATTTGTGATTTATTGTTCTTCTCTGGTTTGTGGTTTGTGGTTTCTTTGCTCTCTGCAGTTCGTTGTTGGAATAGATGGATTCAAAAGTTCCCTGTTTCGTTTTCTCCGTGTGTCTGTAGGGAACTTAGTTTTTTTGTCTCTTTACTATTTGTGAATTGTGGTTGGAAGAACGGGGCTCGTTTTTCTTGTGAATTTGTGGAAGTCAATTTTTTTTTGTGAATTTTGGAGAAATCGGTATGTGCTCTCCTTGGTGTATGGGGTTTGCGGTTAGAAGAGAAGGATTTGGAATATCCTTATTCTTTTATGACTTTTGGTCTTTTAGCACTTTTTGATCTCTATCTGCAAGAATGGATTTTTGGGTTATCTTTTCCCACGGCGATTTCAGGTTATGGGTGTCTTTGCTCAATTCAGTTAGTGAATGTTACTTGAGTTTGAGGTTATCTTGTCTAATGTGATTTGTGATCTGATGGAGGAAGATGATCACCTTTTCAAAACCAATGGGGTGTCTGGTAACTGATCGCGTGTTTTTTTTTTGTATGCATTGTAGTGGTGTGGTGGAAATTGTGTGGTAATGTTGCTCTCTCATATGTTGTGGTTTAAGAGTTGTTGTGGTGGTTATGGTGTGGTGGTGATGGTGTGATGATAGTGGCGGTGGTGGTGTTGTGATGGTGGTGGTGCTCCCTTTCACATTATGTGGTCATTTATGGGTTGTAGTGGTGTTTATGTGACGGTTGTGGTGTGGTAGAAATGGTGTGGTGATGTTGCTCACTTTCTCATTTTGTTGTGATTAATGGGTTTTAGTGGAGGTTATGGTGTGATGGTGGTGGTGTCTGTAGATGTTGGGGGTGGTTTGATATGTGAAAAGATTCATTAAATTCTTTATGTTTTGCACATCTTTTTTAATTAAATTGCACTTTAAAGAAAGATGTTTTTTTTATTTTTTTCTTGCAGGTTTAACAGGTATTAGTTCTGAAACAACGTGAACGTAAAATGGAGCGAAAAGGAAAAGATTCAGAGAAAAAGCAGATTTTGTTAAGACAAGGTCATGGCGCCAGAACCATGGCGTCTAGTCCACCAAAGGCAAGGTCATGGCGCCAGAAGCAGAGCGCCTAGAACGCCAGTCCATTGAAGGCAAGGCTATGGAGCTAGATCAGAGCGGCGCCTAGGCGCCAGATATCGCGACACCTGGGCGCCAGTACCGATTTCTGCACGGTTTTGAGCATTTTCAATCATCACTTCGAAATGATTTTTGGGCGAATCAAGGCAGTTTTTGGGAGTTATTAAAGAGCAATTATAGGAGAAAATAGAGAGAGACGTCCAAGGAAAAGGAGGAAGAACTCTGGAGCAACACTTGGATTAGAGAGGGAGGATTGAGAGAGATTTTCCTCCATTAATGTGAGAGTTCTTAAGCTTGTTCTATGCAAGTTTAGGGTGTGAGTAGTGTGATTTGTATTTACTATTGTGTAAAGAGTTGCAGGAGAGGAGTAAAATAATTGGGTAAAGCATTCTCAAGAGGATTGAGGTAGAGAGATAAGTTTCTTTGTGCTATTTGTTTGTAATACTCTTGTATGTTGAAGCTCTTTAATTCAAGGCATGCATGTTATGTTTTATCCATGAATTTTGAGTAGAATCCCTTGTTTTCTTTGTGATATTATAGTAGACATGTAGGATTGTTAGATTGAATGTGAAATTGTCTTTTATCTATATTTGTGATGGTTTCCTTTTGAACTTAATTTACTTATCAATATGGCAAATTGATTTGTTAAAATATGTTGTTCAACCATAAGAAACTCGAAAGAGTTATGACATAAACATCTAAGGAAATCACATTGAATTATAATGTATGAATCAAAGTACCTTATAGGGATATGCAAAGGTTAGGGAGATGAGTTAGTGGTTAACTTGGACATTTCTAGGGTGACAGTTTAGACCAATTATTAAGTTAATCCTAACTTATTTAAATGCTCGTAAGAGGGTAAACAAGATTTATGCTCCTATTTGTCACATGCTTTACTTTATTTCGCATTTCCTCCACATCTACATTATATTATAATCACCACAAGGAATAGCACTCTTAGCACTTGGTAAAAACAAATTTTTATTGCATACTTAGATATTTTATAGAAGTAATTTTAGATTATTACGGCAGGGTTGATGGCATAACTTAAGTAATTCAAAATTCCAAACAAAGAACGAATTTCGTAGACAAGAACATTGTCCTATTTTTGATTTCATTTGATCCATGTGGGTTCAACATCTTGGACTCTTTTAAAGTCATATATTACTGAAACGATAAGTATACTTACGTGAGAAACCACAGTGTGTAAAAATATTTCAAGAATTTAATCAATTTGTTAGTGAGCGAATCAAGATTTATGGTGCTATTATCAGGACTAATACAATTGTGACACGCTATCGGTGGATCAAGTTTCTGACACACACAGAAGCTACAGTGGTTTTCTCGACAACAAACCTACTAATACAATTCGCCTGGGTAAATGTGGCAATTAAAAATTTTGAACGAGCAACGCGGGCTTAGCGATACGTTTACATTTTTAATAAAAAACCACTGCAATTTGGAATACCAGTTGCCCAAACACACTATTAAAACAGTAAAAAACACGGTTCAGTTTCAAACTCAGACGAAAAAGCAGTTCCAAACGCACCCTAAGAAATACTTGATGGCAGACATTAAGTGTCTCAACATTTGATGTTAAACTCCAAGTATCTCAACATCTTTTCTTCACATCTAGCCTTCATTTTTGTACTAAACAGTTGCAATCCTTCTCAATCATTAACATAAATAAAGTGATATCCTATCCTTCTCTCTAACTTTATGTCAAGGGAAATCCTTGAAAATACCTAATACCTCTCTCTTGAAGCTTAGTGGAAGATTTGATCATTTTGTGGAAGCATAAGTGCATTCTACCAAATCATGTGTTTATTCTATTATATTCAAATATTTTTTACAAGAAATTTTATTATCATTTTAAGAACAANAACACCTATCTATTTGCACTGTCTTATGAACTATTTTTCCTTTACCCAATAGTGCAATGTGGTTTCAACTAGTTGTTAAAGTCATAGCCTCTTGGATCATTATGGATTTATAACAGGTTTTAACATATCAATTGGCCAAATTAATAAGTAAATGAAGCATGAAGTAAAAACCATCACAATAATGAATAAAAACTTATTCTAAATGTATCCACCTATCCTACACATATTACTATCTCATCACATAAGAATGGTAAAAATGATCTACTCACAATGCATGAAAAAAACACAATTCATTATCTTATGATAAAGAAAATTCACACACAAGTTTACAATTAATATAAGACCATATAAATTAAACACTTATATTTTTCCAATAGAAAAGAAGTGAAAACTCCTCCCTAAATGATCTCCAAGTGTTTCCTACACTGCTTACAACAATCCTTTACAATTTCCTCTCAATTCTCTCCAAGAAAATGCAGAAAAATACAAAATCTAATTTTAAATTCTACTTTCCTGCACACTTGGACTTTTTCATTGACTTCACAAATGATCCTTTTTAAATTCTACTTTTCTGCACACTTGGACTTTTTCATTGACTTCACAAATGATCCTTTTCGATGATCGAACTTTTTCTCCCTGTTCATAATCCCCAAATTCGTGCATAACTGTTGCAGAAACCGCCCATGTTAGTTATGGCGCCTAGGCGCCTAGGCGCCAGTCTGTGGTTGCAAGCGGTAGAATGCATCATTAAATATAAGGAGGTACCCGGGGATAAACAAGTTATACTATTCGCTATCAAATTGAAAAAAAGTACCTCGTTATGGTGGAAAAATCTGCAGCGATAGCGCAAAAGAGACAGAAGCAACAAGATCACCCAATGTGCGAAAATGAAGAAAGCTATGCAGATGTACCTGCCACCCCATTATCATCGTGATATGTTCCTCAAGATCCACAACCTAGAGTTGCGAGACCTTTCAGTCGAGGAGTTCACGACAAAGTTTGCTCAATTACAGATAAAGTGTGAGTTAGTCGAGCAAAAAGACCACACAATCCCCAAGTATCTTGGGGGCTTAAAACTCGTCATTAGCAAGGTTGTTCAATTACAGCCCTATTGGACTCTAGGCGATGTCCAGACCCTGGCATTAAAGGTAGAAAGCCAGCAGAAGTAAGCCAGTCACAATCTTCTTTCTTATAGTAGTCAACATTCAAGCCATCACCTATAGCAAGCCTGTCGATAAGACCACATTCGGTGCTGACAAGACAATACCATGAAGCAAGAAGATCACCCTGAGCGGACAAAACAAGAAAAGGATAGATCATCTGAGACAGTTCTTGCCCGGAAGTGTTTGTTATAGCCACATCGCTGCCAACTGTTCCACAAGCCAGGATGTCTCATTCACTGAAGATGGCGTCGTCTAGGAAGTTGGGGAAGCCAAGACAGAGGATAGTTTAGAAGAAGCACTTCAACATCCTAAAGAAGAAAACAAAATGTTGATTATACGGAGGGTCCTGTAGTCTAAATAAGAAAGGGACCCAGCATGGATGAGGCACAGCATCTCTGCACCACGTGTATTGTATGAGGCAAAGTCTACAGCTCGATCATCGACAGTAGAAGTTTTTAAAACGTCATGTCCACGCTAACGGTGAAGTTGAGATTAGCCACAAAAAACATTTGCGATCCTATTCTCTCACCCGACTGAAAAAGGAGAATGAGATACGCACAGAACAGCAGTGCTTAGTCAATTTCTTAATCAACAATCAACTACAGGAGCAACTTTGGTGTGATGTGGTTTTGATGGACGCACGTCACATTCTACAAGGGAGGTTGTGGCAGTTCGACTGTAAAACTCAACACAGCGGCTTTAAGAACACCTACACTTTTAAGAAGAAAGAGGAGTGCATTATGTTGTTATCTGTCAAGGATGCGAGAAGCATGATCGACACAGAGGATGGCGCTAGTCTCACGGGCCGCCTTCCTGTAATTAGCTTGAGATGTGTCGATAGCACTTGCATTAGTCCTCCTAGAAGATACCGACGAGGAGAGTGAGATACCCGCACGTCTACAACCGTTACTACACGACTTTCGGAACGTAATGACTGATAGCCTTCCAGACGGATTACCACGACTAAATGACATCCAACACGCCATAGACCTCATAGCAGGATTGGTGTTACCAAATCAACCCGTTTACATACTGTGACCTGTGGAGTACGAGGAGCTGCAGCATCAGGTGTGGGATCTCGTTACGAGATGATTAGTCTGAGAGAGCCCTAGTCTGTGTTCAAGAAGGACGGTTCATGGCGGGTGTGCATTGTCAGCCGAGCTATTAATAAAATTACCATCAAATATCGATTTCTCATAACATACTTAGATGATCTCTGAGATCAATTACACGGAGTCACTGTCTTCTTTAAAATCGACTTGCGCAGTGGATATCATCAGAGAAGACAAGTGAAAAAAACAACCTTCAAGACATGAGATGATCTCTACACATAGACAATTATACCTCTCGACCTGTCCAACACACCCAACACTTTCATGCGATTGATAAATCAAGTGCTCCTGGGCCACATTGAGAAATTCGTGATAATCTACTTCAACAATATTTTGTTATATGGTAAATCCAACGATAACTCTTGCAAAAGCTTCTGGCGGTTTTAGGGGTTTTACAAGCCAAAAAACTATATGTCCGCCCGAAGAAATGTCTCTTCATCATATTTAGCGCAGACATCCAGATGGACCCAACAAAGATCAAGACAATTGTGAGCTAGATCGCGCCTCAATCATATTTAGCACAGACATCCAGATACGACAATTTCTAGGGCCAGTCTCCTTCTACCGAAGATTCATCAGAAACTTCAACCATATCACCACCCCCCTCACAAAACTGTTGAAAAGAAAAGAATTCATTTGGGCAGCCACAACTCAGACCAGCTTCAACATGCTAAAGTAGACGGTGACTCAAGCACAAATTCTAGCCTAAGTAGATTTCAACCTGGTTCGAGATCGAGGGTGATTGGGGTTGTACTCAATGAAGGATGTCACCCCATCGTTTTTTTTCTAGCAAAAAATTGAGTGATGCACGGCGAAAATATTCAACCTACGCCAAGAGGTTTTATGTCATTGTCAGAGCTCTAGAGCATTGGAGTCATTATCTACTAACGAACAAGTTCACCTTATTCACGAAACACAAAGCTTTAAATTTTTTAAGCAATTAAAGCAAACTAAAAGGGCGACACGTCGCATGGATGGAATTCTTAGCTTCATTCCAATTTGTGCTCAAGCACAACGCTGGAAGCCAGAACCGCATCGCGGACGCACAAGCTGTCTTCACCTGCTAATCACGTCTATTGACAACTCGCGTTGTGGGTTTTAAGATTATTAAATATTTATACGAGACAAAGGACTTCCAAGAAATTTGGGAGCAATGTCGGGAGAAGCCTGTCAGGCACTACTACCGAACAAATGGCTACTTATTCTAACAAAATAAATTATGCATTCCCTAATGCTTGATGAGAGTGGTCATCGTTCAGGAGAACCACGGTGGAAGATTGACTGGCCATTTCGGCAGGGATAAGGCTCTCATACTCATGAGAGAGCACTTCCCGATTGACGAGAGATTTAGAGCGACATATCCGACAGTGTAGGAATTGCAATATCGCCAAAAACTGCAGGCAACATACGGGATTGTACACTCCTTTATGGTAACTGAGGCGCGGCATTAGCATGGACTTTGTGGTAGGACTTCCCCGCACACAACAGAACAAGGATTTAGTAATGGTGGCAGTAGACCATTTTTAAAAGATGGCGCATTTCGTGACCTACCACAGTACACCAGAAGCATCTGACATTGTTGACTTGTACTTCCAAGAGATCATGAAGACTTTACGACATTCCTAGGACCATCTCTTCTGAACGGGATGTCAAATTTCTGAGCCACCTCTAGAGGACCATCTGGGGTAAATTAGATGCTAAGACTCCGTTTGGCGCAGCTCATTCGTTGCGGCGTGTTTTGGCATTTTGAAAGAACGACACATCTGTTTAATTAAAAATGCGGCGTAATCTCCATGACCTACGAGGCCCCAGCATTCGGCGTTTCACTTGGTTCGCGATTACCCGGCTGCCCCTCTCTGCCTATTCCTTCGAGTGATGAAGTTGTCTGGAGTTTATTTTCTTCCCTTTCCTTTCTTCATTCTCCGGTGAGGGATTGTCGATGTTCACTTCTCCTCCACTCTCCTACTATCTCTGGTTCCTCCCTTCAACTTTCATTAATGTTTATTTTTGATTTGTTGTCGCGGTTTGTGGTTTGTGGTATATGGTATGTGGTATGTGGTCGTTTTGTTGCCGCAGTTCCTGGTATGCAGCCCTTTTGCTCTTCTCGATTTGTGATTTATTGTTCTTCTCTGGTTTGTGGTTTCTTTGCTCTCTGCAGTTCGTTGTTGGAATAGATGGATTCGGAAGTTCCCTGTTTCGTTTTCTCCGTGTGTCTGTAAGCAACTTGGTTTTTTTTTGTCTCTTTACTATTTGTGAATTGTTGTTGGAAGAACGGGGTTCGTTTTTCTTGTGAATTTGTGGAAGTCAATTTTTTTTTTTGTGAATTTTGGAGAAATCGGTATGTGCTCTCCTTGGTGTATGGGGTTTGCGGTTATAATAGAAGGATTTGGAATATCCTTATTCTTTTATGACTTCTAGTCTCTTAGCACTTTTTGATCTCTGTCTGCAAAAATGGATTTTTGGGTTCTCTTTTCCCACGGCGATTTCGAGTTCTCGTTGCCTTTGCTCAATTCAGTTAGTAAATGTTACTTGAGTTTGAGGTTAACTTGTCTAATGTGATTTGTGATCTGATGGAGGAAGATGATCACCTTTTTAAAACCAATGGGGTGCCTGGTAACTGATCGCTTGTTTTTTTTTGTATGCATAGTAGTGGTGTGGTGGAAATTGTGTGGTGGTGTTGCTCTCTCATATGTTGTGGTTTAAGAGTTGTTGTGGTGGTTATGGTGTGGTGGTTATCGTGTGATGGTAGTGGCGGTGGTGGTGTTGTGATGGTAGTGGTGCTCCCTTTCACATTATGTAGTCATTTATGGGTTGTTGTGGTGTTTATGTGACGGTTGTGGGGTGGTAGAAATGGTGTGGTGATGTTGCTCACTTTCTCATTTTGTTGTGATTAATGGGTTTTAGTGGAGGTTATGGTGTGATGGTGATGGTGGTGGTGTGTGTAGATGTTGGGGGTGGTTTGATATGTGAAAAAATTGCATTAAATTCTTTATGTTTTGCACATCTTTTTGAATTAAATTGCACTTTAAAGAAAGATATTTTTTTATTTTTTTCTTGCAGGTTTAACAGGTATTAGTGCTGAAATGAAGTGAAAGGAAAATAGAGCGAAAAGGAAAAGATTCGGAGAAAAAGTAGATTTTGTTAAGACAAGGTCATGGCGCCAGAACCATAGTGCCTAGTCCACCAAAGCCAAGGTCATGGCGCCAGAAGCAGAGCGCCTAGACTCCAATCCATTAAAGGCAAGGCTATGGCACTAGATTAGAGCGGCGCCTATGCGCCAAACACCAAAGAGCAACCAAGAGGTTGGCGCTTAGGCGCCAACACTGAGCGCCAAGGCCCCAATTTTGAAGGCCAAGGCTATGGCGCCAGATATCGCGACGCCTGGACGCCAGTACCGATTTTTGCACGGTTTTGAGCATTTTCAGTCATCACTTTGAAACGGTTTTTGGGCGAATCAAGACAGTTTTTGGGAGTTATTAAAGAGCAATTACAAGAGAAAATAGAGAGAGACGCCCAAGGAAAAGGAGGAAGAACTCTGGAGCAACACTTGGATTAGAGAGGGAGGNCTAAAGTAAAGCAATAAGATATAGGAGATAACTAGCTCTGGTTATCAATTATGATCTGGCATGTATATATCTATATAAATATATATAACTCAAGTGGGCTTTGAATGCTCATAATAACATATTTTTACAAGATTAACAGCCTGAATTAGCAGATATTCACATCATAACATATTATAGGTGTCATTTTTATATAGTATAACAGCTTTAGTCACATTCTAAACATTTAGGATAAAAATTTTAAGAAAATTGGTTCAAAGACTTCCTAGTTAAAGTTTTTTTTTTTGTTAACTGTGAACAATAAATCTTTTTTCATCTCACAATTAAAATAAAATTTAATGTAATAAAAGAATTTAAGAACATTTACATACATACCACAAAATTATTATAAATTTACATATCTAACACCTAAACATTGATATTTACATGCCTGCCGCTCAGATCTTTAAAATCTCGTAAAAACTGCCACTATTGGTAACTTTTTAAAAGTGAATTACATTTATTCATCCATATATTATGATACATGTGTTATAAATATAAATATAAAATTTTAGATGTTACATATATAAATACATAAGGATTGAATGGTAGGTATGTAAATTTGATCATCTCTCTCTCTCTCTCTTTCGCGTTTAGCCAAAGCAATGGCTTGGTAGATAAAAAAGATAATAAAGGCGAATAGAGTACAATAAGATACAAACAATAAAAATAACATGCCTTTATCTCACTAAATGAGTTCGGCTACATGCATCTTTTTTCTTCATTATGTCCTATCAACTGTCATATTTTCATTTAATTCTAATAAAATAAAATCAAAATTTTAAACAACTTGCCCAAATTTTTTTAGGTCTACATGTTGGCATTAATTTTTGATATCGCATATGTATATGTCCACTTGAATAACTCAGGATTATTTACTATTCATTCATGGCGCCCTATAGCTCAAGACATTCATCTAGACCCCTTGGTGCATGTTTGGGGCACAAAATTAGGGTACTAAAAACTATGATAATTCAGATTTGCCCTGGAAAATTCTTAGTTGGATTGCATCAGTTATGATATGGGGCATTTTTAATGCATGTTCTGGTATTTAGAGACAATATTGTATACATTTAAGATCTCCCATGATTGAAAGAATCCACCGAAACTTCCCGTGGAATTTTCTGAGAATATTAGGGTTTAGAAATGCCCTACACAGGCGGTAATTCGCGGTCCCAGTTGACACGAAAATCTTTGATGTATTGCCCATAAAAATACTTTTCTTTGAAGTTATGAAACTATAATTAGTTTTTCAGATCAATCCGACAGGTCGTTTCCCAACTGCTAAAAGACAACTAACACATTGACGAGTGGGATTAAATAACCACTTTAGCAAATTATTATAGTGATGGGCGTATCTTCTAAGTAGATGGACTTATCGACTCATAAGGGATGCTTAACGTGTGATTTAACCCACAAAAACTAATTTTTTGTATACATATAGTTCTCTGATTCATTTTTTCCTTCGATATGCTAATGCAAGAAGAATAAGAAAATGAAAGATATTTATTAGTCAAGTTAACAGTTATTAATAAATTCATGTTAGAATATATGAATGTTAAAATGTGTGATAGATTTTGGGTGTTCTTTAGGGGCGGATTGCGGGATAGTATCGATGTATCCGCGAAGATCAGAAAATGTGCTCCATATTGTTTATGTTTGTATCCCAATCTCAAGTTTGGATGAGGTGTGATTTCATATCGATTTCATACTTTTCTCACTTAGGAGTTGTAGTTTTTCTATAAGGAAGAATCAAGAAGAATCAAGGTCCCCCGGCAAAAAATAATCCATGCTCGTTAGTATCCTTAAAAAAAAAATGCAAAAATATAAAGTAGAAGATATACATAGTGTGCGAGTAATATTCAAGATAATATTTTAATTGAAGATGAGATTTAGAATTACTGGTATATATGATTTAGCAGTAGTCTATATCTTAATCTAAGGCTGACAAAAAATAATGAAAAATGAAAAAATGAATCCAGGATAGGTGACAGTTATTATCTTGAAAGTTAATTTCAAATTTTGGGATCAAAGCTTACTTATCACTCAATGTCCTAAATAATAAGAAAATAAGATGAGAGAGAGAGAGAGAGAGATTGCATGCCATGCTGTCAAATTGAAATCAAGCATGTATCCAATCACTTAACTGTAGTCGTAAGTGTCGAAATCGATGGAGGCAAACATGCATTATTTCATATAATATTTTCCATATAAGTTTCAATTCATTCTTGAGTGAATGAATGAAAGGGATGACGTCAGTAGCCAATATGCTGCCAAGTAATGGCTGGTATGATATTACAGGTACTTGCTCACCCTCCGCGTGAAGCTTTTTTGGCCATATATATATATATATATATATATATATATATATATATATATATATATATATATATATATATAAAAACATATACCTTATTATTTCAATATTATGTCAATATTTACTTTGCTTATTTCTACTTTTAGCAAAATGGTGAGTGATACAAGCTCATTCATCAAAAACAAAAAAATTGGTAGATTTACCTCACAATGCTTATGCATTTATAC
Source organism: Phalaenopsis hybrid cultivar (assembly GCA_002079205.1). Classification (NCBI taxonomy): domain Eukaryota; kingdom Viridiplantae; phylum Streptophyta; class Magnoliopsida; order Asparagales; family Orchidaceae; genus Phalaenopsis; species Phalaenopsis hybrid cultivar. Next base: position 27,960 of record JXCR01127497.1, read on the forward strand.
ATTTAGCATCTAAACTTTCTTTTTTTTTTTTGAAAAATAAAATTAATTAATAATAATAAAAAAGAAACAAAAGGTGGTGGTAAGAAGCCTACTACAGATTTGTGTGTGCTTCTAGGTTTTTTCGTGGGAGTCATTTTTTCCATTTCTTTGAGAACTAAGCCTTGTATTTTTTTTTTTTTCATTATTTACTTCTTTCATTTTGTTCTTCTTTCAGTTGTTAGGGCTTAGTCTCCTTTTTTTTTACCATGGATCTATCCTCTTTCACCTCTCATCTCATCTCCTTCCCATTTTGTTCCCTGATCTGTTTTGACTACAAATTTGAAAGCATTAATATAGTCTAATCTCTTCAGTTTTTCAGAATTTAAGCTCTTTTATGCTTCCTGTGCAAATGATAAAATTTTATTCTCTAATTCTGAGGTTGAAGAGAGATCAATTATTGCCATTGATAAGATATGAAAACTTAAGGCTCGGTTGAGCTTCTTTTTCTTACCAAGTGTTTTTTCTTTTTAGGTTAATTGGGTTAAAATTTTGAAATGATTCTCTGAGATAGTCCATGATTTATTAAGGGAAAATCTATAATTTTTAAAAATGGACCAATGATTTTTTTTTGCCAATAAGAAAAGATTTTAAAGATGCTCCGATTTGGGTAAAATTTGCTAAATTTTTATTTCTGGCTCACATTTATTTTAATAACTTATGAGATTTATTTTGATTACTTAAGTTATTTATTTTTGTAACTCATGATAACTTAAGTTAAAATTTTGAAATGATTCTCTGAGATACTATATAGGGACAGAAGCTGGATCGAAGCGGAGCGGAATAATCTGTCCAAATCGGGAAGTTACGTGGGTTGGGATGCTAGTGCAACGCCCCGCGGTATAGTACAGGGCTAATATTGTAATTACATATTATACTTAGGGTTTACTCCTAGGGTTGTAACTAGGCACGTTAGTAACCCTAGGAGGTATCCCTGATTTCTGTATTCTCTTTTCTGAATAGTGAAAGAACTCGCCGCTCTGCTCCCGAGGACGTAGGCATCTTTGCTGAACCTCTTAAATCTTTGTGTTCTTCTTGATTGTGTCGATTCCTGCTTTTCTTCACCCTAATTTCTCAACAAGTGGTATCAGAGCGAGGTTCGAGGGCAGGAAAGAGAAGAAGGTCCTCAATCGCGCGACAGAGGGCTTCGGTTCGAGAGACGGGTTCCTCTGCGGGACAAGGAAGTTCCTGTTGATTTCCACTAAGGGAATATTCTGCTGAACTTCCCTTGCTGCAAGGAGGCGTGATTGGAGATTTTCTCTGCCAACCTTAAGGGAAGTCTTCTGAATTGTACTTAATTAAGGGAAAGTTTTCTTTAATTAAATTTATTTAAAGAAAATATTTAATTAAGTCAGATTTTCTTTGCTGGAAGGAATATTTGCTCCCAAAGGAGGCTGCCTTTGCTGGATCGAGGAGACAGAGGAGGGAATCAGACAATCTTTTATTTCTGCTAAAGCAACATTCTCCTGGATAAGGAATTTGCTGAAGTTTCGTTGCAGGAGTTATTTTCAGATAACATTTTCTGGTGCAAAATTTGAGGTGACAAAGTTTGATGGAATCAGAAACTTTCGGTTGTGGCAAACAAAGGTGAAAAATCTGTTAGCGCAACAGAGAATCTTGAAAGCTTTGTGGGCAACGAAGCCAGATGCCATGAAAGATGAAAATTGGGAAGAATTGCAACAGCGAGCGACAACATCCATACGTTTTTGTCTGGCATATGAAGTTATATATCACGTGATGAATCTGAAATCTCTAGGAGAAGTTTGTAAGAAATTAAAAACTCAGTTTATGGCTAAATCTCTGACGAACAAGTTGTATCTGAAGCAGATGCAAGAAGGTTCTGATCCGGCGCAACACATGAATGAATTCAATCAAATAATCACTGATTCATCACGACTTGATGTGAATATTGAGGATGAAGATCGACCGACGATTTTGTTGTGTTCATTGTCTTCTTCCTATGAATGTCTGGTGACTACTCTGACATATGGGAAAGAGACTATCAAAGTTGATGAGATTACTACAGCGTTGTTGGCTCACNGAAAAGAGTTAAAAAGAGTTCAACTATATATTTATAAGATAGTACATGAATTTTTTCTTATAACCAACCAACCACACATACATGGCTGATTCAAGTAAAAGTTCCATGTTTGAGGCATAGAAAACTTCTTCTTCAAACAAAAGTTATCCAAATGGTATGAATATTGAATGTATTTATGAATAAATTTAAGGCTTTGTTANAGCATACTTAGAATTTTTATAGAAGTAATTTTAGATTATTACGGCAGGATTGATAGCATAACTAAAGTAATTCAAAATTCCAAACTAAGAACGAATTCCGTAGACAAGAACATTGTCCTATTTTCGATTTCATTTGATCCATGTGGGTTCAGCATTTTGGACTCTTTTAGAGTCATATATTACTGAAACGATACGTATACTTGCGTGAGAAAACACAGCGTGTAAAAATATTTTAAGAATTGAATTAATTTGCTAGTGAGCAAATCAAGATTTATGGTGCTATTATCAGGACTAATACAATTGTGACACGCTGTCGGTGGATCAAGTTTCTGACACACACACTAAAGCTACAGTGTTTTCTCGACAACAAATCTACTAATACAATTCGCCTGGGTAAATGTGGCAATTAAAAATTTTGAACGAGCAACGCGGGCTCAGCGATATGTTTACATTTTTAATAAAACCCACTGCAATTTGGAATACCAGTAGCCCAAACACACTATTAAAACAGTAAAAAACACGGTTCAGTTTCGAACTCAGGCGAAAAAGCTGTTACAAACGCACCCTAAGAAACACTTGATGGCAGACATTAAGTGTCTCAACATTTGATGTTAAACTCCAAGTATCTCAACATCTTTTCTCCACATCTAGCCTTCATTTTTGTACTAAACAGTTGCAATTCTTCTCAATCATTAACATAAATAAAGTGATATCCTATCCTTCTCTCTAACTTTATGTCAAGGGAAATCCTTGAAAATACCTAATACTTCTCTCTTGAAGCTTAGTGGAATATTTGATCATTTTGTGGAAGCATAAGTGCATTCTACCAAATCATGTAAACATGTATCATGTGTTTATTCTATTATATTCAAATATTTTTTACAAGAAATTTTATTAGCATTTTAAGAACACATCTAAGAAAGTCACTGCCGTTACTGTGTTATTGTTAATAACCTTTGATCAATGAGAATCAATAAGTCACATGTTACCGTTTGACCTTTAAATAGCATGTTAATGAAGGGTCAGCATATAGAATTGATTAATCCATGCGAAAAGCCAATGCCAAATTAGTGGAATAAGGTAAAAATGATAGATTCACTCTGGTATTATATAAAATAATTTCAATTATATCAGTACAGGCCTTTAGTTTGGAAAAAGCTGTTAGATTTAAATTTGTACATCTCTATTTATCAACACCAGCCAGATGCATTGCATCCCAACTAACTAAATTAGGTAATAATGCAACGCATCGTGGAATTCATTTTAAGCATTAATATCAGGCTACACGAGCATTCCAGATGGTACAAGTTCACCTGAAGTGTATCAACCAGATAAACCAAACAAAGATTTATAACTAGGCATAAACCCTATTACTAATTTAATGAGCTAAGAGAGACCAGAAACTTACTTAGTCGCATCTACAGCTGCAGCAGATTTTGTTTCACTTTCACCTGGACAATGTGTAATTAAAAGAGTGAGTTGAATGGTGAATCCGCAGCAAGTAATGCGTGGTAGTTCTCTGTTACCAAAACAAATTAGCTTGGAGGTAAAAACAGGTAACGGTTCTGGCAACAAATCAGTCAAGTACTTCACAGAATTTAGGTCATCCATGGCATATAGAAATGAATAAAAAATGGAGGGGTGGGGGGCTAAGGTGATCCATCAAGATGCTTTATGAACCTGAGCTGAGGTGATAATCAAGATGCTTTGGTGAAAGTGGAAGGAGATTTGAATTGTCCGATGTTAAAGTGTATTGGGTTATTTTAGAGCCATTTGTCTTTCTTTCTAAACTTGATAGGGATCAATCATAATGCTTCAAGATTTACATGCATCACTAGTAACAAAATTATTAGACATTTATTCATTATCAGTTTAAGTATTTAAGAAACTATGTGAGATATTCTCTCAAGTTTTGGATTTTAAGGGGTTTCTAACACAAATCTAACATAAGATGCGAAATTAAAAATAATAAATTTATACAAAAAACATATGAATTTTGGCAGAAAGCAAACTTTTAATCTCAAAAAACAATTCACTAATTTTGACAGAAAAAAACTAAAAATCTGATTCAAATAAGTGACCTTGGCTTTCTAATATAAATAACAATAACAACAACAAAATTTAAAAAATCACAAGCATCACACCAATGATTGAAACCGTGTAAAAAAGAAATCAGAATGTAATGTATTGGAAAAAAAAACTACACAATCCACTAGCAAAAGAAGGAATGTGGAGAAAGAGAGGGAGAGAGAGAAATGAGAACATGAAAGAACTAACGGGTAGGGAAGTCTCTTGCTTGAATAAAAAAAAGACCTCCTGAGTAATAATTGAATTTCATAATCAATGATTAAAATATTTGAATACAGAGAATATTTTCACACCAAAAATAGACTTCATTTATGCAATAGAATTATTTTTATACGTGCCTTGAAACTTCTATTTAAACTCCCAATGTAGCAAACAATAATATGGGTTAGAATTTATAGAATATAATCATAAAAGAAGCTGAATACAAGCCAACAAAAAGCCGAGCAGAAAAGCCGCAAAAATTGCAAGGAATAGAGAGCATAAGTAAGAGAATCACAAGAATTACAAGTCAGAGATTTAACAAGCTGCAAGGAATTGCATGCAATAGAAGCCAAAGAAATGAGAAGCAATAGAATAAAAGCTAGGTGTATAAATGGGGATTAGGGAGCACTGTGTTAGTTCTTTCGCGCTTGAAAAAAAAAATTCTAATGAATTGTTTAATTGATAGTTTTCCTGACAAATCTAAGCGTTGTTATTGAACATATTCTGATAAAAACCATGAATCTTTGAACTATATTTGTCATTCACTACCTATAGCATCCACTAGAAATAATGGACACAATTTTATCAGAAATAATAGTTTTAAGAATTAGATTGGTGCGGTTCTAGAGATACATGTTGATGATATATTAGCGCCAAACTTGAGGGTGAAGTAAAAAAGATATATATAAGAATTCACAATACTAGTTAATGAATCAGGGAATGAAGCAGATTGTATTCATTGAAATTTGAAATAAGGAATGAACTTTTTAAAATTTTAATTAATCTGCATTTGTCATGATCCAATGAATAATTTTTTATGAAACTATTTTCTTGTTATGAATTTTTTACGGTTTACTGAAACATCTTTCTCGATTAAACCAACCATGACCTTATTACATCTTTTAAAATTCATACAACTTTTATAAACATTAAGTGTATGCTGGTAATTGCTATAATTACTAGAAAACTTCCACAAATTATTTTTGCAAATCATTCATATAAATAATAGGTAAAGTGGCAGGATATGGCAAATGTAGGATGACAAAATTCTAATATATTTTCAAGAGGGGAAAAGAGTTAAAAAGAGTTCAACTATATATTTATAAGATAGTACATGAATTTTTTCTTATAACCAACCAACCACACATACATGGCTGATTCAAGTAAAAGTTCCATGTTTGAGGCATAGAAAACTTCTTCAAACAAAAGTTATCCAAATGGTATGAATATTGAATGTATTTATGAATAAATTNTTTATCTAAATGGTATGAATATTGAATGTATTTATGAATAAATTTATGGCTTTGTTAAGTCAAATTGTTCCCACGAAGTAACAGTTCAAATCAAAAGAATGTTTAGGTAGCTCTGGCATGTACTAATTAAAACAGTATCAGTCTTCTCGCGATTTAACAAAATGCCATCATTCAAAGATGCAAACAAAGGGTCATCATTTAACTTTCATGCAGATTTTATGTGATTTTACTAACAGCAAAAACTAATCTAAATATATGGACATATAAATAGCAAAGCAACATTTGGAAGGTGAGTTTTAAGATTTAATTAATAGTAAAGCTTGAGCAGAATGCAATATGGCAAGTAAACACTTGTAAAGTATAATTCTTTCAGCTGAACGTATCAATATCAAGGCACATAAATTAGAACTTATGTCACATACCGAAGAGCGGGTCTCTTGTTCCCTGAAAAGAAAAGGCACTTTCAGAAAGTGTTTAAACAATCAATTTTAATAAATCAATCTTAACCGAGAGNACCGATGTTAAAGTGTATTGGGTTAATTTAGAGCCATTTGTCTTTCTTTCTAAACTTGATAGTAATCAATCATAATGCTTCAAGACTTACATGCATCACTAGCAACAAAATTTTTAGACATTTATTCATTATCAGTTTAAGTATTTAAGAAACTATGTGAGATATTCTCTCAAGTTTTGGATTTTAAGGGGTTTCTAACACAAATCTAACATAAGATGCGAAATTAAAAATAATAAATTTATACAAAAAACATATGAATTTTGGCAGAAAGCAAACTTTTAATCTCAAAAAACAATTCACTAATTTTGACAGAAAAAAACTAAAAATCTGATTCAAATAAGTGACCTTGGCTTTCTAATATAAATAACAATAACAACAACAAAATTTAAAAAACCACAAGCATCACACCAATGATTGAAACCGTGTAAAAAAGAAATCAGAATGTAATGTATTGGAAAAAAAAAAAAACTACACAATCCACTAACAAAAGAAGGAAATGTGGAGAAGAGAGGGAGGGAGAGAAATGAGAACATGACAGAACAAACGGGTAGGGAAGTCTCTTGCTTGAATAAAAAAAACACCTCCTCAGTAATACTTGAATTTCATAATCAATGATTAAAATATTTGAATACAGAGAATGTTTTGACACCAAAAAGAGACTTCATTTATGCAATAGAATTATTTTTATGCGTGCCTTGAAACTTCTATTTAAACTCCAAATGTAGCAAAAAATAATATGGGTTAGGATTTATAGAATATGATAATAAAAGAAGCTGAATACAAGCCAACAAAAAGCCCGAGCAGAAAAGCCGCAAAAATTGCAAGGAATAGAGAGCATAAGTAAAAGAATCACGAGAATTACAAGTCGGAGATTTAACAAGCTGCAAGGAATTGCATGCAATAGAAGCCAAAGAAATGAGAAGCAATAGAATAAAAGCTAGGTGTATAAACGGAGATTAGGGAGCACTGTGTTAGTTCTTCCGCGCTTGAAAAAAAAAATTTCTAATGACTTGTTTAATTGATAATTTTCCTGACAAATTTAAGCGTTGTTATTGAACATATTCTGATAAAAACCATGAATCTTTGAAATATATTTGTCATTCACTACCTATAGCATNTAATAAAAGAAGCTGAATACAAGCCAACAAAAAGCCCGAGCAGAAAAGCCGCAAAAATTGCAAGGAATAGAGAGCATAAGTAAAAGAATCACGAGAATTACAAGTCGGAGATTTAACAAGCTGCAAGGAATTGCATGCAATAGAAGCCAAAGAAATGAGAAGCAATAGAATAAAAGCTAGGTGTATAAACGGGAATTAGGGAGCACTGTGTTAGTTCTTTCACGCTTGAAAAAAAAAATTCTAATGACTTGTTTAATTGATAATTTTCCTGACAAATCTAAGTGTTGTTATTGAACATATTCTGATAAAAACCATGAATCTTTGAAATATATTTGTCATTCACTACCTATAGCATNGAAAACGGGGATTAGGGAGCACTGTGTAAGTTCTTTCGCGCTTGAAAAAAAAAAATTCTAATGACTTGTTTAATTGATAATTTTCCTGACAAATCTAAGCGCTGTTACTGAACATATTCTGATAAAAACCATGAATCTTTGAAATATATTTGTCATTCACTACCTATAGCATCCACTAGAAATAATGGGCACAATTTTATCAGAAATAATAGTATTAAGAATTAGATTGGTGAGGTTCTGGAGATACAGGTTGATGATATATTAGCGCCAAACTTGAGGGAGAAGTGAAAAAGATATATATAAGAATTCACAATACTAGTTAATGAATCAGGGAATGAAGCAGATTGTATTCATTGAAATTTGAAATAATGCATGAACTTTTTAAA
>JXCR01127497.1:55105-72519 GCA_002079205.1 Phalaenopsis hybrid cultivar
TACTAGATTTCCACGTTATAACGTTGACTGATTACGTCTAGTAAGTGGTGGTTGACGGAGGTCAGCGGTGATCGGCGGCGTTCCACGGTGGTCGGCGGTGGTCGACGGTCGTTGTCGACGGTCAGTGGTGGTCGACGGTCGTTGTCGATGGTTAGTGGTGGTCGACGACGATCGACGATGACGAGGATGATCTTAGATTTGAGCTTCTTCTCAAATCCTCAAGTTCTCTTTTAAGCTTCCCCTTCATGTGAGGGGTGAGGATCTATTTATAGTGTTTTGAGTGCAATTAATGCAGTAATATGAACCATTTTGATCGGACGGTCCGGAGAGCTTCCCTTGATCAGATAACGTTTGATGGACATTTGAGTGCCTTAACCATGTCGGAATTGAGCAATCTTGGGCTCGTTGGATTTGTCTTTTCGAGACGCTCGATTCGACTATAAACTCGTTAGATTCGACATCCGTTCGACTTTTCAAATGCCTTCGAAAATCCTGTAGTAGTGGTTTAATGACTTGATCTGACGTTGATTTGACTCGGATTGGACTAACTTTTATATCATTAGGTCCGTCTCATCGAGCCAATCAATTTAACTATAATTTTGCTAAAATCTGAACTCCGGATGACTTTTGATTGAAGTTTAAATGTTTTTTGTTCCAAAGGTTGCCTTGAGATCCGTGCATGCCCCAAGATTCGTGCTAAATGATGAACATTTGTTAGTGGCGTATCAATATATATATNACCACGGGGCTTTGCCCAGTTGTAAAAATCCACTATAAGATGATGATTACAGATGTCCCTTGTCCCACAAGCGGGAAAGGGTTACTAGATTTCCACGTTATAACGTTGACTGATTACGTCTAGTAAGCGGTGGTTCACGGAGGTCAGCGGTGATCGGCGGCGTTCCATGGTGGTCGGCGGTGGTCGACGGTCGTTTTCNTGAATTATATGACCTACTGTACTAGTCTTACTATTCATTCTTTACATGTATTGGTTGTGTTTCCCTTTGACTTTTTTCTGTGAAGTTATAGTTTGGAGTTGATATTATGTTAGACTTAATTTTGGATTTGTATATATTTTTTTTGAGCCGTGATGAATTTTAGAGATACATGAAGATTCAACCAAGGTAGGAAATACATTTTCTTATATTTGATACGCCACCAACAAATTTTTATCATCCGACACAAATCTCGAAGCATAACACTGGTCTCGAGACAATATATTGAACAAAAGTATTCAAACTTCAATTAAGAGTCATCTAGAGTTCTGATATCCGTAAACTTATAGTCAAACAGATCGGCTCGATGAGACGGACCCAATGATATGAGAACTAGTCCAATCTGAGTTAGATCAAGCCAGGATGAAATCATTAAACAATTCCAGGAGGATTTCCAGAGGTATTTGAAAGATCAATCGGATGTCAAATATAACGAGTTCATAGTCGAATCGAGCATCTCGATAAGAAGAATCAAACGAGCCCAAGATTGCTAAATTTTGACATCGTTAAGTCACTCAAATGTTCAACAAACGTCATCTGATTGTTGGAAGCTCTCTGGACCGTCTGATCAAAATGATTCAAATTCTTTCATTAATTGCACTCGGAATACTATAAATAGAGCCCCATCCCTCTAATGAAGGAGAGACTGAAGTCTAGATAGAGAGTTTGAGGTCTTGAAGAGAAGCTACAGCTCAGCATCACTACCGATCGTCATCGACCTCCGACAACCACCGTCGACCATTGCCGACCGTGGTCGATTACCACCGACTTTCGTTGACCACCACTAACCACCATCGATCACCATCAACTAGACGTCATCAGTCGACGTTGCAATCTAAAAAATATATTTACCATTTCCCGTCTGTGGGACAAGTGATTTCTGTAATCATCAATCAATAGTGGATTTCTGCAACTAGGCCAGACCTTGTGGTTTTTCCCTTTTGGGTTTTCCACGTAAAAACTTTTGGAGTCATCACCGCTTGTTTCTCTTTCATCTGTGTGTGTGTTGAACTTTCATACAACGCTAAGATAATAGTCCATTACTCGCGATTTTTCTAGCACGCATCAATATTCATGATGAAATCATCATGATTTGTCTGAGATAAGTTCCGTATGAAACTAAGTGAAATCTTTTTTGCTGTAAATTTGTTTATTGTTGGATGGTAGAAGTTTTTATAGGATTTTTGCTGTTGGAATTTAGAAAGATGCAAGTTATTTCTATTGAGTTTTGTTTCCTGTTGGTTTATTGTTGGATGGTGGAATCATCATTTGTTACTCCTAAGGAATAGCAAGCATTAAGTATTATGTCTTCTAGCTTACATCATATATACTTATGTGAGAAAATGTTTGAATTTTGCATAATTAGTTGAACTATTTTTTTCTTTTTTTCCTTAATCCAAGAGCATTAAATGTATTTTTAATTGAACATCTTAATTTATTTATGTTAACATGCAAGTTTTTATTTGAAATTCAACTATTTATATCTAAATTTTACATATATTTGGCTTATGATAATTTTTTATTCGGAAGATTTACATATATACCAGTTGATTCGTATGAAATTACATATCTAACGACGAAACTTCAATATTTGACTTTTGACATTTACATACATATCTAGCGGATCATAACTTATTGGATCAAAATTTGTTGGATTGCTAGAGAATATTGAAGTTTTGTTGTCTTCTTGAAGAAGTGTCTTGTTTATAACTTGAAACAGTGGAGATTTGGAGATTGATTAAAGACTTGCTAATTATTTTTTAAAATATATTTTGTTTCCCTTTAGTTTTAATGGTGTATATTTTTACTATTTTTTTTTCTTCATTTTTGAAGAAAGAAAGATTATAAATGTGCTGATATTTTGCGAGTGAAAGATTTGACATAGATATGACATGAAATATAGTTGATTTGTTGTTTCTTCTTGGCATGAATATGGTGTTGAATCATAGATTGCACAAAAAAAAGAGAAAATTTTCATTTTTTTTTGTTTTTTTTTTGGTATAAATGTGGTGTAGAAGTGTAATAAATTGGTTTGTTGTAAGGTTTTGCAATGTGTAAAATTTGTAATTGTGATCAATCTTAATGAGGTGATACATGTAACTGTAAATTTGTAATTTTTTCCCCTTATTTCAAAAACTAATACACATTTGTGTTTAGAAAATTTGAATACATACTTGATGATGTAAATGCATTAATTCTCTTAAATGTTCAAAAGTGATGCGTGCTAAAAAATTCACTTTGGTAGAGTAACAAATTATTGTCTTAGCATTGTACAAAAGTTTAGTACTCACACAGATGAAATAGAAAAAAAACAGTGATGACTCCAAAAGTTTTTACGTGGAAAACCGGTAAGGGAAAAACCACGGGGCCTAACCCAGTTGCGGAAATCCACTATTGATTGATGATTACAGAATTCTCTTGCCCCACAGACGGAAAAATGATAACTATAGATCGATGGTGATCGTCTGAGGCTCTCTTTAGACTTTCTTCCCCTCATGAGAGAGATGAGACTCTATTTATAGTGTTCTAGGTGTAATTAATACAGGAATATGAGTCATTTTGATCGGAGAGCTTCCCTCGATCATATGGTGTTTAATGGACAGTTGAGTGCCTTAATGATGTCAGAATTGAGTGATCTTGGGCTCGTTGGATTCGTCTTGTCGAGTCACTCAATTTGAGTATAAACTTGTCATATTTGACAGTCATTTGACTTTCTAAATGTATTCATAAATCTTCTAACTGTGGTTTAATGACTTGATCTGAGCTTTATTTGACTTGGATTGAGCTAATTTTCATATCATTAGGTTTGTCTCATTGAACAAGTCAGTTTGACTATAAGTTTGCTGAAATTGGAGCTCCGGATGACTTGTTATCATGATTTGAATGTTTATTGCTTAAAATATTATCTCGAAATTCATGTCATGCTTTGAGATTCGTGTTGGATGATGAAAATTTGTTGGTGGTGTATAAAACAGAATAATAATATTTTGACACTAAATTATATTTTAAGCAAACATTTTCACACAAAATTTATAATTGTTAATTAATTTTAAAGATTAATATTTATTATTTTATCCTATCAAGCCTGATTTGAGCTGAACACGTGTCTGACACGAACAACTAAAAATTGATAAGCCGAACACGAACAATGTCTACGAATTGATTGGAACACTACCCAAACACAAACAACAATATTTTTTAAAGAGTTGAACACGAGCTAAGCATGGATTCGCTTCAGCTCGACTTGTTTACACCCCTACTTTTGTGTAGCAGTGCTAATGAGCCAAGCTAACAACTGAGCCGGTTTAAACTTGGCTCGATGGCGCGTGAGCTGAGCTCAATAAATTAGTGAGTCAACTTCAAACTAACCCCTGCTCTACTCCTTTGCTTATGAGCGGACTCATTTAAAAAATATTAATATAAAATATGTTTAAAATATTTTAAAATTTCAAAACTTTAGCTTTAAATTTTCAAAAAAGTTCAAAAAAAGGTATATTTAATATTTATATCATATAAATTTATTATTTTTATCTCATAATTGTTAGTCTATTTGTTATTTTAGAATAAAATTAGCTTAATTTAAGAATTATTTTCTCTTTTATAATAAATAAATTGGCTCGAATTCATAGACAAAAATTCATTTTCAAACTCAAACAATTAATCAAATCAATCTGGGTGACGAGAGTAGCTCGAGCTCAACTTAAGCTCGAGCTCAATCAACTCAACTCATTTACACCTCCACTTTATCTTGATGTGCGAGTTTAAGGCCAATTTACGATTGATTAATATATCAAAACACTGAAATAATACTAAAAAGGTTCANCTGAATATTCTGTTCTGTAATCTTTTCTGAATATTGAAAAGGAGGTCGCCGCTCTGCTCCCGAGGACGTAGGCATCTTTGCCACCTCGTTAAATCTCTTGTTCTTCTGAATTTGTTTCATTCCTAATTTTTCTTCGCCCTTATTTTCTCAACAAAAACAACTAACAAACATATATTGAATTACTAATTTTTCTTGCTTTTTTTTCAATAAACAATAACACAAGAAAGGATTCATCCAATTTAAATTTTTTTTGGGGCCTTTACATTCGTACCACCCAATTCCTATGCATTAAATTATCAACCAACTATACTTCAATTTTTCCTACCGACCGCCCAATTCCTATATTTTCGACTATAAGCTAGGTATATTTATAAATAAAAATTATAGTTTATCTCATCGATATGCTAATACAGAAGAATTGAGTGGTACGTACGTAAATCTCCCCAAATTTTTATAATTTTATTTGACATGCTTATAAAAAAATAAATCTCCGCAATACGAAAAATGATTTCATACGGACACCGCATGCAGAGATGCATGACGTGTTCGATCTCCACTATCGATCATCACAAAAATGTATTTCGGTGGGCCACACTTTCAACTTATTTTTTTTAATTTTTTAATTATGATGATCGATGATAAAAATCAAACATCTGCATGCGGTGTCCATACAAAATAATTTCTCCCCGGCGAAACCAAAACTGCCGCGAGAGGGACATGCATCGCCACGATGCAGAGAAAGTTGAAAATGGAATTAATTACGAAGAAAAAAAATTAAACTTAGGTGGCAACTACCATGCTAATTAATATTTTAAGCTTAATAATAATGATAATTATTATTATTACTTTTTTAAAAAAGCAAAAGATATGACGCACATGTGTAATTAATTGCAAAATTAACGCACCAATCAACGCGCAAAGATGCCCTAAGCAGTCGCCGCACGTACCGTCACTCACGTGATTGAACCACGTGGAATTCATCAAAAAGAATGGGATTTACATACACGCCACTGGAGCAGAACTTTTTGTGCATCTAACGTTAAAAGTTACTAGAAGGGTTGTGTAGGTGTGGTGTCACGTAAGATTAGAGAGAGTAGTATTTAATGATATCATCACATTAATTTTTGACCATATGATGATCCGATTAGTAGAGATATAGATAGAGGAAGGCTTAAGAAGTTAGGGCATCTTGCATAAAAGAAGATCTTAATGTATTACGCTTAAATGAAAATATGACACTCAATAGACCCAATACAGGGTGTAGTCGATGTAGTTTAATTGCATTGGGGGGCGGGGTTTACAATTGTCCCCCACGGACCTTTCCTGGGTCTGTCTCTACTTAGTCGTATAAAAGCTTGTTATAGTTACTTTTTTCCGCTACTTTCCATTCATTATTATCTAGGATGGGATTACAATTGCCCCACTGGACCGTTCCTGGGTCCGTCTCTACTAGTTGTATAAAGGCTTGTTATGGTTGTTGTTTCTGTCTACTTTCCATTAAACATAATATTCTTGCTTTTTTTATGCATGCATTGCCTGACGTGCGTATGACAATGTGGATAGTGCTAAGTGATGTGTGATTCGCCGTAGTGCAAGTGACATGGTGTGATCCACGCCATTGTCTACACATTCGATTACTTAAACATAATATTTTCTCTATTTCTTATTATCCTGTGCAAAGAAATATCTTTGTTCGTCTTCATTGCACATCTGATTATTCGGACATAATATTTTCTCCCCTCCTCTTTGCCAACGTGAAGGGAAACCATGCCTAGAAGTTCTTAGATTGTTGTGATGCTTTCTCGCACAATATAGAGATGTTTGGATAATTCAATTACCACATTTATGTATTTCTGATATGGATGCAGGATGATTAAATTCTGAAGATGAAAATAAGTTGTTTTCTCGTCTTTGATCGTTATTTATTTATAAACTTGCAAGAAATTTAAACTTTTAAGCCAATGTATAAATTTGCATAAGTTCTTTCATTCTTTCACATAGACAGAGAAGACATACAAAAGTGGGTTTTGAGTATTTTTTGTGACAACATACTACTTCCTTTGCAATTTAGATCGTCGCTACAGTTTTGATTTCAGAATTGTTTTCTTGTTATTTTCTTAAAAAATTATGTTGTGGGAAGTTGTATTTTTCAATATGACCTTTTAAAATATGATAAATGTAAGAAAATTGTTTTAAGATTTTTTGAAAAAAAAATATATATTTATAACTTCCACCACACTTCTAAGAAGTTGGTTCTTACATCAATACTTTACAACCATCTTTTTAAAATGCTACTGTCACACCAAAGCGACTCTTGGTGCTAGCGAAGGGGGGTTGCAAAAATCTCGATCTGACCCGTACGATCATACGATGAACGAATAAATGAGTTTGCGTGATGGTTTATGATTGCATGTACATGAATATCAAATATAGATCGCATAATCATTTATTTTTATTAAATTGCAAAAGAAAATTATAATTGTCACAACCATATTTAGAAAACTTAATTATTATCTTGTATGTTTATGCAACCATGCTCGCATATATAAGATCACTAGTCCTCCATCTTATTAGAAATATAATCATTATTTGTTGGCAATGTTTGTTCCAATAGTAATTAAATTGAAGGTATTAAATACCATTTTAAGGTTAGATATGAAAATATTTATGGAAAAAACTAGGTTTATCACATTAAAAAAAAAACAATCATAAAAAAGTGTCGGCAAGGCTTTTTTTAGTGTTTCACTTTATTTTTTGAATTAAATTGTTTCATTAAATTATTTAAGAATTTCTAATAATTTTATTTTAGATAAGATTTTAGATAAGAAAATTTTATGTAGAAAATATTATTTGATAGAAATCCTTTTTGTGTATTAAGAAAAGAACTGAGAATTGAATTAAAATATATTTTAAACACAATTATCAAATTTTTTTAATATTCTAAATATTTATAAATAGTTGTTAGATATTTTTACTATTTGTAATTTTCGCATTTTTAGAAAAAAAAATTATTTTTTTTATTTTTTATTTTTGGGTAATTCCTTACCTTATTTAAAATTAAGAAATGGTTTATTGAGGAGTTATTTGTAAAATTATTTAATTAACATATATATTTTTAAATTTGATAATTTGGTTATATTTTATTCTTGACAACTATTGTGTAATATATTTTTGGATATATTCCTAAGTAAAATTGAATATAACAAGTGGCAGTTTCGAGCTGGAATAGAACCAACTAAATCAATTAAAGCGAATTAGTTTCAAATTTGAGCCATTCCGAGCTAAAACAGATTCAAATAACTCAAGTTGAGCCAACTTCTTTTGATTTCGATCCAGATCGAGCTCGATTTAATTTCAAGTCTGCTTGTTTCAAATCGTACATAATAAGCCACCTGCCGATTTTGAATCACACAAAATCTATTCGAATCGTCCCCAACTCGACTCAAAATCAAAACTCTTAGAGGCCTAGTTAAAGCCAAATATATGATTAATCAGCGCATATTCATAGTTCAGCCAAGTGGGAAGGTTCAGCACTTGCAATAAATAGATGACCAACTTACAACTCGATCGTATCAGCTAATTAAATTTAATAGTCGGAAATTGACCTGTAAGTTCGGAAGGTTGAGAGCAATTATTAATCAGCTCGATAATTCACCTACTCATGTATGTGTTTTTTTTTTTATATACATTTTATTTATTTAAAGCCAATTATATAAGTTAATTAATGAGAACCTTAAATTTATAGATAATGGATTGGGGTTTAAGCTCGAATTATATGACCTACTATACTGGTCTTACTACTCATTCTTTACATGTATTGGTTGTGTTTCTCTTTGACTTTTTTCTACAAAGTTTAGTTTGGAGTTGATATTATGTTAAGACTTAATTTTGGATTTGTATATATATATTTTTTGAGCCGTGATGAATTTCAGAGATACATGAAGATTCAATCAAGGTAGGAAATACATTTTCTTATATTTGATACGCTACCAACAAATTTTTATCATCCGACACAAATCTCGAAGTATAACACCGATCTCGAGACAATATTTTGAGCAAAAACATTCAAACTTCAATTAAGAGTCATCTAGAGTTTCGATTTTAGTGACCTTATAGTAAAACTGATTGACTCGATGAGACAGAGCCAATGACATAAGAACTAGTCCAATCTGAGTCAGATCAAGCCCAGATGAAATCATTAAACAATTTTAGGAGGATTTTCGGAGGCATTTGAAAGTCAAACGGATGTCAAATATAATGAATTCATAGTCGAATCGAGCATCTCGACAAGACGAATCAAACGAGCCCAAGATTGCTCAATTCTGACATTGTTAAGACACTCAAATGTTCATCAAACGTCATCTGATTGATAGAAGCTCTCCAGACCGTCCGATCAAAATGGTTTATATTATTTCATTAATTGCACTCAGAACACTATAAATAAAGCCTCATGCCTCTAATGAAGGAGAACTGAAGTTTAGATAAAAAACCTGAGGTCTTGAAGAGAAGCTGCAGTTCAGCATCACCGCCAATCGTTGTTGACCTCAGCCAACAACCATTGACCTCCGACAGCCATCGTCGACCGTTGTCGACCATTGATGACCGTCGTCGTTGTCGACCATTGCCGACCACCGTCGATCGTCGTCGACCTCCGCCGATCGTTATCGACTACCAATAACCACCATCAATAAACATCAACTAGACGTTGCAATCTGAAAAGTATATTTACCCTTTCCCGGCTGTGGGACAAGGGATTTATGTAATCATCAATTAATAGTAGATTTCCGCAACTGGGTCAAACCTCGTAGTTTTTCCCTTACGGGTTTTTCACGTAAAAACTTCTGAAGTCATCACCGTTTGTTTCTCTTTCATGTGTGTGTGTGTGTTAAACTTTAATACAACGCTAAGACAATAGTCCATTACTCTAACCCCGCGATTTTTCTAGCACGCATCAATATTCATGATGAAATCATCATAATTTGTCTGAGATAAGTTCCAAATGAAACTAAGTGAAATCTTTTTTGCTGTAAATTTGTTTATTGTTGGATGATAGAAGCTTTTATAGGATTTTTGCAGTTGGAATTTAGGAATATGCAAGTTATTTCTATTGAGTTTTGCTTCCTGTTGGTTTATTGTCGGATGGTGGAATCATCATCTGTTACTTCTAAGGGATAGCAAGTATCAAGTATTATGTCTTCTAGCTTACATCATATATACTTCTGTCAGAAAATGTTTGAATTTTACATAATTAGTTGAACTATTTTTTCTTTTTTTTCCTTAATCCAAGAGCATTAAATGTATTTTTGAATTGAACATCTTAATTTATTTATGTTAACATGTAAGTTTTTATTTGATATATTATGTTTCCCTTTAGTTTTACTGGTGTATATTTTTACTACCTTTTTCTTCATTTTTGAAGAAGGATTATAAATGTTCTGATATTTTGCGAGTGAAAGATTTGACAAAGATATGGCATGAAATATACTTGATTTGTTGTTTCTTCTTGGCATAAATATGGCGTGGATATGATTGTGCAGAATATTCGGCTTATTGAATCATAGATTGCACAAAAAAAAGAGAAAATTTTGATTTTTTTTTTGTATAAATATGGTGTAAAAGTGCAATAAATTGTTTGTTGTAAGGTTCGGCAATGTGTAAAATTTGTAATTGTGATCAATCTTAATGAGGTGATACATGTAACTGTAAATTTGTAATTTTCTTCCCTTATTTCAAAAAATAATACACATTTGTGTTTAGAAAAATTGAATACATACTTGATGATGTAAATGCATTAATTCTCTTAAATGTTCAAAAGTGATGCGTGCTAAAAAATTCGCGGCAGTAGAGTAACAAATTATTGTCTTAGCATTATACGAAAATTCAACACACACACAGATGAAATAGAAAAAAACGGTGATGACTCCAAAAGTTTTTACGTGGAAAACTCATAAGGGAAAAACCACGGGGTCTGACCCGGTTGCGGAAATCCACTATTGATTGATGATTACAGAATTCATTTGTCCCACAGACAGGAAATAGTAACTATAAGTCGGTGGTGGTTGTCTGAGGCTCTATCAAGACTTTTTTCCCCTCATGAGAGGGATGAGGCTCTATTTATAGTGTTCTGGGTGCAATTAATGCAGAAATATGAATCATTTTGATCGGACGGTCCGGAGAGCTTCCCTCGATCATACGACGTTTAATAAACATTTGAGTGCCTTAATGATGTCAGAATTGAGTGATCTTGGACTCGTTTGATTCGTCTTGTTGAGTCGTTCAATTTGAGCATAAACTTGTCATATTTGACAGTCATTTGACTTTCCAAATGTATTCATAAATCTTCTAACTCTGGTTTAATGACTTGATCTGAGCTTGATTTAACTTGGATTGAGCTAGTTTTCATATCATTAGGTCTGTCTCATTGAACAGGTCGGTTTGACTATAAGTTTGTTGAAATCGAACCTTTGGAAGACTTGTTATCATGATTTGAATGTTTCTTGCATAAAATATTATCTTGAGATTCGTGTTATGCCTCGAGATTCGTGTTGGATGATGAAAATTTGTTGGTGGTGTATAAAAAGAATAATAATATTTTAACTCTAAATTTCATTTTAAGCGAACATTTTTCACACAAAATTAATAATTGTTAATTAATTTTAAATATTAATATTTATTATTTTATCCTATCAAGCCTGATTTGAGCTGAACACGTGTCTGACGCGAACAACTAAAAATTAATAAGGGGAACACGAACAATGTCTAAGAACTGATTAGAACACTACCCAAACACAAACAACAATATTTTTTAAAGAGTTAAACACGAGATAAGCATGGACTCGCTCCAGCTCGACTTGTTTACACGCCTACTTTTTGTGTAGCAGTGTCAGTGAGCCAAGCTAACAACTGAGCCAGTTTAAACTTGGCTCGATCGCTCGTGAGCTGAGCTCAATAAATTAGTAAGTTAACTCCAAACTAACCCCTACTCTACTCATTTGCTTGTGAGTCGACTCATCTAAAAAATATTAATATAAAACATGTTTAAAATATTTTAAAATTTTAAAACTTTAGCTTTAAATTTTCAAAAAAGTTCAAAAAAAGGTATATTTAATGTTCATATCATATAAATTTATTATTGTTTATCTCATAATTGTTAGTTTATTTGTTATTTTAGAATAAAATTAGCTTAATTTAAGAATTGTTTTCTCTTTTATAATAAATAGACAAAAATTCATGTTCAAACTCAAACAATTAATCAAATCAAGCTGGGTGATGAGAGTAGCTCGAGCTCAACTGCTCGAGTTAAGCTACAGCTGAATCAACTCAACTCATTTACACCTCCAGTTTTTATCTAGATGTGAGAGTTTAAGGCCAATTTACGATTGATTAATATATCAAAACACTGATATAATACTAAAAAGGTTCACATAATCAAGACATAATTCTCCTCAACCGTTTGCTACAAACCATAAAAACATTACATCATCATACTAATTAAACCATTAGCGGCAACACAAATCTTCACCATCGACACCTTTCAGTTGCGCTGCCCCACCGCCGCCGCCGGATACCGGTCAACGCAATCATTCCAGGGACTCGTCGCCGGTTTCTTGACCCGCCTCACAGCCCGCCACACCGCACTGTTGCACTTAAATCCCGACCCGAAAGCCAGCTGCCAAACCCTATCGCCTCGCTTCACCCTCCCCTTCGCCTCCAGGTAAGCCAGCTCGTACCAAATGCTGCTGCTGGATGTGTTGCCGAAGCGATGAAGCGTGCTTCTAGAAGCTTCCATGTCCGTCTCCTTCAGCCCCAGGTTCTTCTCGAGCTCGTCCAGCACTGATTTGCTTGCCGCGTGGACGCAGAGGTGTTCGAATGCGAGGCGGTAGTTCGGGATGTAGGGTTTGGTGATGCCGGAGTTTTGGTCGGAGTGGTCGCCGGCGGCGGGGGAGGAGGAGGAGGAGGTGTTGGTGGCGCTGGAGGAGGAGTTGCGGAAGAGTTGGCGGTAGAGGAGTGTGGCGAAGAAGATGAGTTGTTCGGAGAAGGGGAGGACGAGAGGGCCGAGGGTTGTGATGTTGGTTTTGAGCGCGTGGCCGCCGACCTCCATTAAATCGCGGCTGATGGAGAGGCCTTTGATGCGCTGGTCGTCTTCTTCTTGGTACACGCACCTGTGATGCATTGGGGTTACTGATCAGAAAAATTGCAGCTTTCTCTGTTCAACGAGAGGTGTAAAACAGGGGTTTTTCATACCTGAAACTCCGATCATCGCTCCCCTTATGGGTGCGCACAATATGCTCGAGACTGTACTTGGCCCGTCTGTAATCCCTCCTCCTATTGGAAAGCAGAACGGCGGAACACCCCGTCCGAAAGAAGCAATTGGGAATCAACATGCTCCGATTCTTGCCCGCATACCAGGTGAAGCTCACCGCCTCCGTGCTGACGACAACCGCATAATTATTGCCGTTGGCCTGCAACATATCTCGGGCCAAATCAAGGGCGATGATCCCGGCGCTGCAACCCATGCCGCCGAGATTGTAGCTGAGTATATTGCCGCGCATCTTGTAGTGATTGACGATCATGGCGGAGAGGGAAGGGGTGGGATTGAAGAGGCTGCAGTTGACGACGAGAACGCCGACGTCTTTGGGACGAACGCGGGATTTGAGAAAGAGTTCGTCGAGAGCGCCGAACATGACGGTGGAGGTTTCCGAGCGACCTTCTTTCATGGTGGCGCAGTTGGCGGAGGAGAAGAGGGAGCGGGGGAGGTAGCTTTCGTCGCCGNGAAGAGTTCGTCGAGAGCGCCGAACATGACGGTGGAGGTTTCGGAGCGACCTTCTTTCATGGTGGCGCAGTTGGCGGAGGAGAAGAGGGAGCGGGGGAGGTAGCTTTCGTCGCCGATGCCGGAGGATTTCAGGATTCGCCGTTGGAATGAGAGGGAGTCTTCGTCGAATTTGCCGGAGGAGCGGGCCAGTTCGATTAGCTCCTCCTTCGATACCTGTGCAGTTCATGTTATAGAATTGATTTGTTAAGTTAATGTATCGATCATAAATAATTTTTTTTTATGCTTGATTTATAAATGAGTTTAACACAAATAAAAGTTTTATTTTAGCTCGAAATATTATATATGCATGTACATAAAATGAATATTATTTTTAAATAATTTAATTGACTTCAACACCATAAAGATTTATAATCACTTAAAATTATTAATTAAAAAAATTAGCTACAAATACATTAAATCATATTTTGAATGAATATTTAATATAAATAAGAAGATTTAAATCTTGCCCCTATTATTAACATGCTACTCTGTGATTAGGACTGTCAAAATGACTCGTTCGAAAACAACTCTTGTTCTACTCACTAGGCAAAGTAGCCAAACAAAAATGATTTTTTTGAGCCGAATGCTGTATTTTTTAATGAGTCAAACATAAAATGAGCCAGAGGTCGCTTAAGCTCAATTTGTTTACGCCCCTCAGTGCGATCGGTTTGATTTGTATATCTATTGAGAAAAATTATTTACAAGATTAGCACACACTTAGAAAGTACATTTACAAATGCAACAGCAAATTTTTGTTTTTTTAACAATTATACCACCCAAATTCTGGCATCATATAAAAATTATCACTATTTAGTTCTTAAAAAAAAATGAAAAGCATTTGCATATGTAAACACAAAAAAATGTTAAGTGATTTTTTCGTCGTTTAATACGTGCGTTAGTTTCATTAACGGTAGCTCTGATGGGGATTAGTGCAATGGGTTGATTTGCATTTCTACTCTTTGCGTATAAGCACTGCCTAAAAATTATTTACGAAATTAGCACACTCTTGCAATACCCTTGCAATTTAATCTTACATATCTAACTGCTAAATTTTAGCTTTCCACATTTTGACCCCCAAAATTTTTTTATATCCCGTCAGAGAGATCAGTAAATATAAAAAAAAATAAATTAAATGATGCATATGTAAAACTTAGAGTGTGTTTGGGGCAGTTTGTGCGTTTCGAGATAAACAACTTATTCTGAAATGTGGCCAGCGGGTCGACCGTAGGGTTCGACCTGCAGCCAGCGTTTAATGTAAAAATGGAACCCCATTTTCGGATAACCTGGCAAAACACGCGATCCAAACAGTACTGTGGCGTTTTCAAAAACACCCCCGCACTTATAAGTTTTCAAAAACACAAAAATAAACATTTGTTCAAATCAATTAACATTTTAAATATGATATAAAGAAGCCCCAGTTAATTAATGTTAAATAATCTACAAGAAAAAAATAATTATGCAAATTTGATGATGCGTTTGGTTGAATTTGTCAACTGGCTCAATGGAAAACCTAAAAAGAGCTCCAAATTATGATTTTGTTTTGGCCATTGCTAATGAACCGATCTCTAATTCAAATAATTAAGTGAACAAATATATCTAAAAATCCTACACATAAGTAGCCATTTAATAGCAACGATGGGTGAGAGTGAGTCAAGCCGGTTCATGAGTGCTAAAAAATATACTTAAGAATATTAAAAATTCAAGAACTTTTGTTTAAATTATTAAAAATATTCAAAATTAATATTTTATATTTTATATTGAGTTATTTGTTATTAATTATCTTTTAAATGTTCATTTTATTTGCCNATTTTTTTATGCTTGATTTATAAATGAGTTTAACACAAAATAAAAGTTTTTATTTTAGCTCCAAATATAAATGAGTATTATTTTTAAATAATTTAATTGACTTTAACACCATAAATATTTATAATCACTCAAAATTATTAATTAAAAATTGGCTACAAATACATTAAATCATATTTTGAATGAATATTTAATATAAATAATAAAATTTAAATCTTGCCCCTATTATTAGCATGCTAATATGTGATTAGGACTGTCAAAATGACTCGTTCGAGAACAACTCGTGTTCTGCTCGTTAGGCAAAGTAGCCAAACAAAAATGATTTTTTTGAGCGGAAAGTGGTATTTTTTAATGAGTCAAACACAAAAGGAGCCGGAGGTCGTTCAAGCTCAACTCGTTTACGCCCCCTCAGTGCGATGGGTTTGATTTGTATATCTATTGAGAAAATTTATTTACAAGATTAGCACACACTTGGAAAGTACATTTACATTTGCAACAGCAAATTTTTGTTTTTTTAACAATTATACCACCCAAATTCTTACATCATATAAAAATTATCATTTTAAAAAAATGAAAAAAATTTGCATATGTAAACACAAAAAAATGTTGTGATTTTTTCGTCGTTTGATACGTGCGTGAGTTTCATTAACGGTAGCTATGAATGGGGATTAGTGCAATGGGCTGATTTGCATATCTACTATTGGCGTATATAGCACTGCCTAAAAATTATTTACGAAATTAGCACACTCTTGCAATACTCTTGCAATTTACTCTTACTCTAAATTTTAGCTTGTCACATTTTGACCCCCAAAATTTTTTTATATCCCGTCAGAAAGGTCAGTAAATATAAAAAAAAAATTAAATCATGCATGTGTAAAACTTAGGGTTTGTTTGGGGCAACTTGTGCGTTTCGGGATAAGAAGCTTATCCTAAAATATGGATGCATGTGTAAAACTTAGGGTGTGTTTGGGGCAGCTTGTGTGTTTCGGGATAAGAAGCTTATCCTGAATTGTGGATGCATATGTAAAACTTAGGATGTGTTTGGGGCAGCTTGTGCGTTTCGGGATAAGAAGCTTATCCTGAAATGTGACCTGCGGGTCGACTGTAGGGTTCGACCTGCGGCCTGCGTTTAATGTAAAAATGGAACCCCATTTTTGAATAATCGGAAAAAACACACGATCCAAACAATACTGTGGCGTTTTCAAAAACACCTCTGCACTTATAAATTGTCCTAAAGAGACCCTTAATGTTATAAAAAAAAAAAAAAATTTATTTTGTTCGAATCAATTAACATTTTAAATATGATATAAAGAAGCCACGGTTAATTAATGTTAAATAATTTACAAGAAAAAAATAATTATGCAAATTTGATGATGCGTTTGGTTGAATTTGTCAACTGGCTCAATGGAAAACCTAAAAAGAGCTCCAAATTATGATTTTGTTTTAGCCATTGCTAATGAACCGATCTCTAATTCAAATAATTAAGAGGACAAATATATCTAAAAATTCTATACATAAGTAGCCGCTTAATAGCAACGATGGGTGAAAGTGAGTCAAGCCGGTTCATGAGCCTCCTGCTAGGAATTGAGCTCAACACGCTAAGAAATATAATTAAGAAAATTAAAATTCAAGACCTTTTGTTTAAATTATTAAAAATATTCAAAAATTAATATTTTATATTTTATATTGAGTTATTTGCTATTAATTATCTTTTAAATGTTCATTTTATTTGCCGTTTCATTACAATACAAATTTAAATTAATATTTTTTTCTCTATTTCATACAAAATAAGCCCACTAGTGAGCTGGAGGTAAGTTGGAGGTAAGGCTAGTAGGGGTGTAAACGAACCGAACACGAACGAACAAAGCTTGTGTTCGTGTTCGGTTCGTTTAAAATTTAGTTTGTTTGAAATAAGCTCGTGTTCGTTTCTTAACGAACGAGCCGAACACGAACCGAACACGAGCTGTTCGCGAACGACGAG
>JXCR01127497.1:72584-85654 GCA_002079205.1 Phalaenopsis hybrid cultivar
TATTTTATATTATTTTATATTTCAAACAATAACGATTCGAACACGAACGAACGCATCACNACACATCAATGTTGTTTTTATGCGTTTTGAAAACTCATAAGCTGCCAAAACGCAGTTTACCCAAACATGTCAGGTGCGTTTTCAAAACGTCACTACACCAAATAAGCTGTCCTAAACGGGCCCTTAATCTTTTGCGTTGACTCAATTTGACTTACTGAATTTTTTCTAAGACATTTAAATTAATTTAAATTTGAATTGAATTTTAGCAAAACTCAAACCAAATTTCTAATTTTCATATCAATTAAAAGATGATGAGAACCAACATTTTTTTTATAGCCTAAAATCATCAAACGTTTATTTTATTTTATTATTTTTTTTGCAAGTTTTGGGCAAAAATAAATTACTAAATTAAGTAAATTATATAAGAAAAACATTAAATTTTATTATTTTTCTAGAGAAATTGTAATCTGGTTCCTCCCCTCCGATAAAATCTTCCTTATCTTCACCCCTTAAGATATATGTAAATATACAAATAAATATGAACGCTTAGATGTTAAAAATATAAATATATAAAAATTGCGTGGTAGATATGCAAATGTCCCTCATCTATTTATATGTTCGTACTTGCTTCTCCTTCAGTTCCACTTATGTACGTAGTCCAGACCACATTCCCACACGCCATTCTTGTGAGTTCAACTAACCTACCAACTCTTCCTGTACATTACCAATCCTATTTTTGTTTTTTTTAAGCATGAGATTAAGCTAATTACGTCTGTAATCAACTATAATCTTGCAACATAATATGCATTTTAACGTATAATTAACATTTTTATGTCAATTAATTTTCTTTTAAAAGAAAAATAAAAGCCAAAAGCGCTATCTATTAAATTTCTCTTAATTTATCATGTAAAATTTAATTTATAATATTGTGTGTCAAGAGCGATTATGTAATTTTGTCTTGTTATAAAATTTTAATCAGAGGTTTGCGTATCACACAAAAATTGTAAATTTAGAAATTCATTTTTTTTAATTTTTAATATTATTGACACACTATCCTAATCTATTCACTTAAAAAATAATAATTTCAAAATTATTTTTTTTCAGAATTAATTACAATATTATTTTATTTTTGTTTGGACAAGCTGCAACTTATTAAGAAGTAGAAAATGATCAGAAGTTGTAAAAAAGTCAAACCACAGCTAGAAATCCAAGACTACACCTAGCCAAGACAGGCGAAAAACATTGATTTCAGAGAGTTTTTTAAAAAATCTGCCAAAATACAGTTTATTCAAACGGGCAAAACTAGGATACAGTCTCTTAAGTTTTTTTTAGCTCGTGCCCGATCTATGATTGATTAAATTAGAAAGTCTTTCGATCATGATAGAATTTATAAATTATTGAATTAATTGATCAGAGTCTTAGTCTATGACAACAATCATCATAAAAATTACACATACACAACAATATAAGTTGTAAAACGTCACCAAAAAATGGACAATTATATAAATAACGCTCCAAACTTTGCTATTTATGACATGTGAGCAAGTTTTGTATATAATAAAATTTCAAGTGCGATGCATATGATATCATGCCCTTGATTTGATACTATCTTCTAACTTTTTTCAACAGAATATTATAAAGTTGTTCAACATCCCACCATCTATATTTTGATACCACCAAAACCATATATCTAAGAAATAATTACATATAAATCATCCCAAACAAAAATATTTATAACTTGATGATTTTACAACTGTCACAATTAAATTATTGAGAATTTGATAAAAATGAAGTATTATTAAAAGAAAAAAATAGTTTTTCAGTCTAAAAAATATTCATCATGACATCTTCGGCTTGCAACTTAGATTTTTAAGTTAAATATGATTTATCAAATCCACACTGCAACGACTTTGCTTGCGTACAAAGTCAAAATAAATAGGCCTCGCGATCCAATTCACAGAGCCTTAGATTTAATTTTCATTTCTTTTAATATTTGATTGGATTCATGTTAAATCAATAGCTAAATCCAAGTACTAAGATGGTACCAAACATTCCCGCCCAAATTAAACTAAATCCAACATAATAACAATAATAATAATAATAATAATAATAAAAAAGAGAATTTACATACATAGCACCCAATTCCTATGCATTTACTTATCTCATTCATACTCAAACTTCAATTTTTACATCCAAAGCACCCATCTTTGCAAATCGTGTAATCCACCTCTTCAAAGANCAAATTAAACTAAAGCCAACATAATAACAATAATAATAATAATAATAATAAATAGAATTTACATTCATAGCACCCAATACCTATGCATTTACTTATCTCATACTCAAACTTCAATTTTTACATCCAAAGCACCCATCTTTGCAAATCGTGTAATCCACCTCTTCAAAGAAGAAAGATGTTTAATTTGTAAAAATTAAAGTTTAGGGTCCGAGATAAATAAATGCATAAAAAATTAGGTGCTATGTATGTAAATTTCCATAATAAAAAATAAATAAATAAATAAAACGAACCTTGAGCTCATCGGACGGTCGATAACAAGCGAAATCGACGAGNGTCCTTCGATACCTGTGTAGTTCATGTTATAGAATTGATTTGTTAAGTTAATGTGTCAATCATAAATAGTTATTTTTATGCTTGATTTATAAATGTGTTTAACACAAATAAAAGTTTTTACTTTAGCTCGAAATATTATATATGCATGTTATTATTTTTAAATAATTTAATTGACTTTAAGACTATAAAGATTTATAATCACTTAAAATTATTAATTAAAAAAATTGGCTACAAATACATTAAATCATATTTTGAATGAATATTTAATATAAATAATAAGATTTAAATCTTGCCCCTATTATTAACATGCTACTCTGTGATTAGGACTGTCAAAATGACTCGTTCTAGAACAACTCTTGTTCTGCTCGCTAGGCAAAGTAGCCAAACAAAAATGATTTTTTTGTGCCGAATGTGGTATTTTTTAATTAGTCAAACACAAAAGGAGCCGGTGGTCTCTCAAGCTCAACTCGTTTACGCCTCTTAGTGTGATGGGTTTGATTTGTATATCTATTAAGAAAAATTATTTACAAGATTAGCACACACTTGGAAAGTGCATTTACAAATGCAACAGCATGTTTTTGTTTTTTTAACAATTATGCCATATAAAAATAATCATTTTAAAAAAATGAAAAGCATTTGCATATGTAAACACAAAAAAATGTGATTTTTCGTCGTTTGATACGTGCGTTAGTTTCATCAACGGTAGCTATGAATGGGGATTAGTGCAATAGGTTGATTTGCATTTCTACTGTTTGCGTATATAGCACTGCCTAAAAATTATTTACTAAATTAGCACATTCTTGCAATACTCTTGCAATTTACTCTTACATATCTAACTGCTAAATTTTAGCTTTTCACATTTTGACCCCAAAATTTTTTTATATCCTGTCAGAGTCCGTAAATATAAAAAAAAATTAAATGATGCATATGTAAAACTTAGGGTGTGTTTGGGGTAGCTTGTGTGTTTCGATATAAGCAGTTTATCATGAAATGTGGCCCGCGGGTCGACCGTAGGGTTCGACCTGCGACCTGCGACCCGCGTTTAATGTAAAAATAGAACCTCGTTTTCGGATAACGGACAAAACACGCGATCCAAACAGTATTGTGGCGTTTTCAAAAACACCCTCACACTTATAAGTTGCCCCAAAGAGACCCTTAATGTTATAAAAAATAAACAAAAAAATTATTTTGTTCGAATCAATTAACATTTTAAATATGATATAAAGAAGCCACGGTTAATTAATGTTAAATAATTTACAAGAAAAAAATAATTATGCAAATTTGATGATGCGTTTGGTTGAATTTGTCAACTGGCTCAATGGAAAACCTAAAAAGAGCTCCAAATTATGATTTTGTTTTAGCCATTGCTAATGAACCGATCTCTAATTCAAATAATTAAGAGAAGAAATATACCTAAAAATTCTATACATAAGTAGCCATTTAATAGCAACGATGGGTGAAAGTGAGTCAAGCCGATTCATGAGCCTGTTTGGAATTGAGCTCAACATGCTAAAAAATATAATTAAGAAAATTAAAATTCAAAAACTTTTGTTTAAATTATTAAAAATATTCAAAAATTAATATTTTATATTTTATATTGAGTTATTTGCTATTAATTATCTTTTAAATGTTCATTTTATTTGCCGTTTCATTGCAATAGAAATTCAAATTAATATTTTTTTCTCTATTTCATACAAAATAAGCCGACTGGTGAGTTGGCTCGAACTCGTAGAGTTAAGTTGGAGCTCAGGCTAGAAATCAATTAATTAATCAAGCCATGCTCAAGCCAAAAAAGGCTCAAGCTTGACTTAATTGATTTAGTGAGTTACGGTTTGTTTGGTGCAGCTGTAGCTTATTGAATAATCTGCTGATAAGCTAGGTGCGGCGACTATTACAAATTTTCATTTTTTTGGAAAAGTTAGACTGTTGCCAATAAACTGTCACCGCACCTATTTAGGTGCGATATGAAAAAGTTGTTTTCTGCGTTTTAAAAACACATAAGCTGTCAAAACACTGTTTTCCCAAATAGCTCGGGTGCGTTTTCAAAACGCCATTGTACCAAATAAGCTGCCCCAAACGGGCCCTTAATCTTCTGCGTTGACTCAATTTGACTTACTGAATTTTTTCTAAGACATTTAAATTAATTTAAATTTGAATTGAATTTTAGCAAAACTCAAACCAAACTTCTAATTTTCATATCAATTACAAGATGATGAGAACCAACATTTTTTTTATAGCCTAAAATCATCAAACGTTCATTTTATTTTTATTTTTTATTTTTTTGCAAGTTTTGGGCAAAAATAAATTACTAAATTAATTAAATTATATAAGAAAAAATATTAAATTTTATTATTTTTCTAGAGAAATTGTAATCTGGTTCCTCCCCTCCGAGAAAATCTTCCTTATCTTCACCCCTCAAGATATATGTAAATATACAAATAAATATGAATGCTTAGATGTTAAAAATATAAATATATAAGAATTGCGTGGTAGATATGCAAATGTCCCTTATCTATTTATATGTTTGTACTTGCTTCTCCTTCAGTTCCACTTATGTACGTAGTCCAGACCACATTCCCACACGCCATTCCTGTGAGTTCAACTAACCTACCAACTCTTTCTGTACATTACCAATCCTATTTTTGTTTTTTTTTTATGCATGANATGGTAGGTATGTAAATGTCCCTTATCTATTTGTATGTTTGTACTTGCTTCTCCTTCACTTCCACTTATGTACGTAGCCCAGACCACATTCCCACACGCCATTCTTGTGAGTTCAACCAACCTACCAACTCTTTCTGTACACTACCAATCCCATTTCTGTTTTTTTAAGCATGAAATTAAGCTAATTACGTCTGTAATCAACTATAATCTTGCAACATAATATGCATTTTAACATATAATTAACATTTTTTTGTGTCACTTAATTTTTTTTTTAAAAGAAAAATAAAAGCCAAAAACACTATCTATTAAATTTCTCTTGATTTATCATGTAAAATTTTTAATTTATAAAATTGTGTGTCAAGAACGATCATGTAATTTTGTTTTGTTATAAAATTTTAATCAGAGGTTTGCGTATCACACAAAAATTATAATCACATGTTGTAAAAAGCTGCGGTAGTATTTATTTATTTATTTTTTTTAAAGTCAGACCACAGCTAGAAATCTGCGGCTACACCTAGCCAAGACAGACGAAAAAACGTTGATTTCAGAGAGTTTTTTGAAAAAAAATGTCAAAATACAGTTTATTCAAACGGGCAAAACTAGAATACAGCCTCTAAGTTTTTTAGCTCGTGCCTGATCTATGATTAATTAAATCAGAAAATCTTTCGATCATGATGAATTTTATAAGCTATTGAATTAATTGATCACAGTCTTAGTCTATGACAACAATCATCATAAAAAATACACATACACAACAATATAATTTATAAAACGTCACAAAAAAAAGGGACAATTATATAAATAACGCTCCAAACTTTGCTATTTATGACATGTGAGCAAGTTTTGTGTATAATAAAGTTTCAAGTGCGATGCATATGATATCATACCCTTGATTTGATACATCTTCTAACTTTATTCAACAGAATATTATAAAGTTGTTCAACATCCCACCATTTATATTTTGATACCACCAAAACCATATATCTAAGAAATAATTACATATTAATCATCCGAAACAATAATATTTATAAATTGATGTATTTACAACTGCCACGATCAAATTATTGAGAATTTGATAAAAATAAAATATTATTAAAAGAAAAAAAAAAACAGTTTTTCAGTCTAAAAAATATTCATCATGACATATTTGGCTTGCAACTTAGATTTTTAAGTTAAATAGGATTTATCAAATCCACACTGCAACCACTTTGCTTGCGTACAAAGTCAAAATAAATAGGCCTCGCGTTCCAATTCATTAAATCCAAATCTAAGCCGCTTAATTGACGCAACATGCGAAGAAACAGACCGTAACGTGAGAAAATTCTATTTGACAGAGCCTTAGATTTAATTTTCATTTCTTTTAATATTTGATTGGATTCATGTTAAATCAATAGCTAAATTCAAGTACTAAGATGCTACCAAGCATTCCCGCCCAAATTAAACTAGAGCCAACATAATAACAATAATGATAATAATAATAAAGAGAATTTACATACATAGCACCCAATTCCCATGCATCACTTATCTCATACTCAAACTTCAATTTTTACATCCAAAGCACCCATCTATGCAAATCGTGTAATCCACCTCTTCAAAGAAAAAAGATGTTTAATTTGTAAAAATTAAAGTTTAGGGTGGGTCCGAGATAAATAAATGCATAAAAATTAGGTACTATGTATGTAAATTTCCATAATAAAAAATAAATGAATAAATAAAACGAACCTTGAGCTCATCGGACGGTCGATAACAAGCGAAATCGACGAGATAAATGGGCCTGGGCCGGGACATGAAGTAGACGGAAATAGTAAAAACGAGAACGGCGAAGAAAGCGAGCACCGTGGCCAAATCATAACTAGCTTCTTCCCACACCTTCCTCCACAGCTCCTCCCGACTCAAACTCCCCACTTCCGCGCTGAACACCACCACCAACACCGGTATGGTGGCCAGATATATCCCATGGCTTATCAGATAATGATACCCGAGCTTCACGTACTTGAGGTTCACGGACTGCAGGAAGTCCGGCAGCCGGCGGCGAACTCTGACCACGAAGGTGGGGGAGCCGGCGTCGGGACCGGAGGACTCGACGCCGCGGTTGACGATTTCGGCGGAGAGGAAAGTGTGCTCTCCGGCGGCGGCCATGAATGCGGTAGCGGTGTTATGAATGAGAGGGGGTGGAGGGAGGAGGGTTTATAGAGAAGGAGAGAAGGTGGGTGGGGAGAAGAAGATAGTTAATGCGTGCAACAAACTTGGAAGGTTGTAGTTGGAACTGCCATGAATGCTTGTGGTGGTGTTATGAATGAGAGGGGGATGGGGAGGTGAGGGTAGGGAGTTAAATTAATATTTATTGTTTATGATGGGAAATGGGTTTTTCTTTTTAAAAGAAAAAAAAAATATTTTTTTGGTTTTATATTTAATTGATTGATTTGTTGTAGGATAGTTTATGATTGGAAAGGTGATTTTTTTATGTGGTTTTTAGTGTTTTTGNTATTAATATTTATTGTTTATGATGGAAAATGGGTTTTTCTTTTTAAAAGAAAAAAAAAATATTTTTTTGGTTTTAAATTTAATTGATTGATTTGTTGTATGATAGTTTATGATTGGAAAGGTGATTTTTTTATGTGGTTTTTAGTGTTTTTGAGTGGAGAAATTGTTACATGTAATAAAAAAAATAATAGATGGTGGGAACTTTAATAGGGTTTGTGATTATTAAATTTTTATGAGGGAAGTTTTTTTTTTTATTATTTCTAGATTTTTAAAATTGGGTTTGTGATATTTGTAAGAGATTTATGACCTATTTGGGGAACTTTAATNCATGGTGGGAACTTTAATAGGGTTTGTGATTATTAAATTTTTATGAGGGAAGTTTTTTTTTTTTTTATTTCTAGATTTTTAAAATTGGGTTTGTGATATTTGTAAGAGATTTATGACCTATTTGGGGAACTTTAATTGTTTACTTTTGAAGCATGATGACAATTCTATTTAGCTATTAATTTATTGCTATTTCTCAGAAGTGTAGTAGTGAGATGCTATTTTCTTACAATCAAATTTACCTATAAGAAACTATTATCTGATTTTTTTTATAAAAAATAAATAAATATTTATAATAACCACAAAAATTTTATTAAAAAAAATTTGATTTTCTCACGCCAGCTTTACAATCACCATTACAAAAGCGATCATTCGGTGTAAATACTAATTATAACACCATTAATTAATAATGAATACTAAATTAAATACTATTATTAGCATATCTGGAATGAAAATATGAACAGTATATGGCAGTACTGAAGTTGGAGGCTGCATTAATTCTCTTCTCCTTTAGTTGGAAATCGAGAATGATTAAGTATTTGGTTCCACTGATCAACGGTATATGAGATGAATTTAAGTGCATTGGGTAAGGCATATGTATTATGCCTTGCATTCTTTTTTTCAACGGCTAGTAGGTAAGTGTTCTGTAAGAGCTCAGATTACCACTTAGATATTTGAGGAGGAGGAGGAGGAGGAGGAGGAGGAGGAGGAGGAGAACGACGACGACGAAGAAGAAGAAGAAGAGACTGCATGAGAAAATTTGTTGACTTTAATGATACTTTAAAATGATATTGTTGTATCTACTTATGAGTTAGTTGAACTACAATGAAATTATTTTTTTATTGTCCGTGAGATCTCTACAATCTATTACATTTGACTCTGGAATATTATGTAATAGTCAAATGATATTATTTTGGACACTTGCAAGTGTCAAAATATAAGGAATAGTGAATTGTTCTATAAATTTTTTATACAAATTTATAGTAATTTTTTCACGAGTTAGGATTGATATATGTGTAAGTCACAAACACACACACACATATTGTGATGGTAAAATATTACAATGCCATTTTTTATCGAGGTTACTTGTCAATCAATAATGCATATAAAATGATAATTTTGCCATAGATTAGATGTTTGAAACTAAAGAAGACAATTTTTTTAAAATAATTATTCATCATCCTTTTTAAGATCAATAAGAAGTTTGATTAATGTTATTAGCTTGATAAAACAAGCACTTATTTTAATATAGATGTTAAGAAAAACACAAATCTATAAACTAAATAAAATAATATGATTTTTTTATTTATTCACATAAGAAAAATACATTGTAAATTTGTTATATCAATGTGATGTCATTGTATTTGCTATCACAACCAATTTGGATTCATCTTGAATAACTTTCTNCGAGCCGGCGTCGGGACCGGAGGACTCGACGCCGCGGTTGACGATTTCGGCGGAGAGAAAAGTGTGCTCTCCGGCGGCGGCCATGAATGCGGTAGCGGTGTTATGAATGAGAGGGGGGAGGGAGGAGGGTTTATAGAGAAGGAGAGAAGGTGGGTGGGGAGAAGGAGATAGTTAATGCGTGCAACAAACTTGGATGGTTGTAGTTGGAACTGCCATGAATGCTTGTGGTGGTGTTATGAATGAGAGGGGGATGGGGAGGTGAGGGTAGGGAGTTAAATTAATATTTATTGTTTATGATGGGAATGGGGTTTTTTCTTTTTTAAATAAAAAAAAAATATATTTTTGGTTTTAGATTCAATTGATTGATTTGTTGTAGGATAGTTTATGATTGGAAAGGTGATTTTTTTATGTGGTTTTTAGTGTTTTTGAGTGGAGAAATTGTTACATGTCATAAAAAAATAATAGATGGTGGGTTTGTGTTTTGTATTAAATGTTTGAGATAGTTAATGTTTATTTTATCTTAATTTAGTTTAGTATGATTTTTAATCAAGAGAAAGGTGTTGAGAAATTATTAAATTTTTATGAGGGAAGTTTTTTTTTATTATTATTTCTAGATTTTTAAAATTGGGTTTGTGATATTTGCAAAGATTTATGAGCTATTTGGGCAACTTTAATTGTTTACTTTTGAAGCATGATAGGTGTTCTATTTGGCTATTAATTTATTGCTATTTCTTAGAAGTTTAGTAGTGAGAAGCTATTTTCTTACAATCAAATTTACCTATAATAAACTATTGTCTGTTTTTTTTTTTATAAAAATAAATAAATATTTATAACAATCACAAAAATTTAATAAAAACAATTGCTTTTCCCACACCAACTTTACAGTCACCTTTAAAAATGTCATGTCGCCATACGAATCGGACGGACAATCACCAACGGCTACGTCGCCATACACATCATATATAGGTGATGTGGCTGTTAGTGGTTGGTCAGACATGAAAACTAATTGATCGATCATTTGTTGTAAAAACAAATTATATAAAAAAAATGTGTTATCTCCATTCATATAGACATGTAAACACACATGCGCCAAAAAAACAAAAAAGAAGTAATACTTATAACGCCATTAATTAATAATTAATTAATGAACAATAAATTAAATACTATTATTAACAAATTTGGAGTGAAAATAAGGACAATAAATGGCAGTACTGAAGTTGGAAGCTACATTAATTCTCTTCTCCTTTAGTTGGGAATCGAGAAAGATTAAGTATTTGGCTCTACTGATCAACGGTATATGAGAAGGGTCTGCAGCGGGTATTATGAGCAATCAAGGTTTGATTTGCAATGGTAAGTGAAGAATTTAAGTGCATTGGCTAAGGCATTTGTATTATGCCTTGCATTCTTTTTTTCAACGGTTAGTATGTAAGTGTTTGCACTTCTATATTCAAAATGTAAGAGCTCAGAATACCACTTAGATATTGGAGGAGGAGGAGGAGGAGGAGGAGGAGGAGGAGGACGACGACGACGACGACGACGACGACGAAGTGAAGAAGAAGAAGAAAAAAGAAGAGGAGACTGCATGAGAAAATTGGTTGACTTTAATGATACTTTAAGATGATATTGTTGTATCTACTTATGAGTTAGTTGAACTACAATGAAATTATTTTTTATTGTCCATGGGATCTCTACAATCTATTACATTTGACTGTGGAATATTATGTAATAATCAACCCATTTGTGTTACTATTGATGATATTATTTTAGATACTTGCAAGTGTCAAAATATAAGGAATAGTGAATTGTTTTATAAATTTTTTATATAGATTTCTAGCATCCTTTGCCCGAGTTGGGATTGATATATATGTAGTCACAAACACACATATTGTGATGGTAAAATATTACAATGCCATTTTTTATCGAGGTTACTTGTCTATCAATAATGCATATAAAACGATGATTTTGCTATAGATTAGAAGTTTGAAAGGGAATTCATTCTATACAATTGCCTAAAGAAGACAATTTTTTTTAAAATAATTATTCATCATCCTTTTTACCATCAATAAGAAGTTTGATTAATGTTATTAGCTTGATAAAGCAAGCACAAATCTATAAACTGAATAAAATAATAATACTATTATTTATTTATTCACATAAGAAAAATACATTGTAGAATTGTTATATCAATGTGATGTCATTGTATTTGCTATCACAACCAATTTGGATTCATCTTGAATAACTTTCTCTCTGTATCGCCATTAACATTTGAGAAAGTGTGTTCAGCAGCTCGGTTGGGAAAATACTGCATCAACATTGCCTCTAATCTCTTTCAAGATGCCTCCATGACATTGATGCTTTAAATTCTCCACTTTGATTCAGTAATAACATATCATAGACATGTTCGAGTCTTTCTAAAGCTTTCAAAAACTTTTGTAGCAATCACATCCAACCAATCACTTCGTCTCGAGGACTTCTTTGATCTTCAAAAATGTAACTAAGGCTCTGACTTTCATTCCTATTTGGATTAGATTAGCCTATTGATGTTAGGGATGATTGGTACAATCATCAACTCATTCAGACACATCATTTACTGAACCATAAAAATCTTCCCTATCCACTCGAACATCAAACTTCATTTTTGATAAGATTTAAGTTATATACTTATATCATTGAATTTTTCTTCTAAAACCATGAATTACATTAAAAAAATTTAATTTTTTTGATTCATTTAAATTTCCTATGATCACAATGTAGTAAATAAATCTTGGGGGCTATTTACATGCATAGCATACAAGATTTTCATTTATGGCTCTGTCAAATCTAAACTTTTATAATTACAAATATTTTATGAAAAATAACACTCATTATCAAAATTTAATAGTCAAATCCGTCTTTTCATTCATAGGTAAAGTGCTATGTGTGTAAAAATAAAAGTTTAGGTGCCAGATATGTAAATTCATAAGAATTGAATGCTATGCATGTAATTTTTCCATAACTAATGGTTTATCACGACTCGACCTAGGGCTTAAAATTAAATAAGATGAGGATGGACAGTTGGACGGTGTGAATTAAATTTACTATATTTAACTATTATTTAAGAGATGAAAATATTCATTAATCAAACTAAACCAAAGCAATATATATATATATATATATANAAAAAAATTTTAATTTTTTTGATTCATATAAATTCCCTATAATCACAATGTAGTAAATAAATCTCGGGGGCTATTTACATGCATAGCATACAAGACTTTCATTTTTGGCTCTGTCAAATCTAAATTTTTATAATTACAAACATCTTATAAAAAATAACACTCATTATCAAATTTTAATAGTCAAATCTGTCTTTTTCATTCATAGGTAAAGTTTTATGTGGGTAAAAATAAAAGTTAGGTGTCAGATAAGTAAATTCATAAGAATTGAGTGCTATGTATGTAATTTTTTCATAATCTTTGACTAATGGTCTATCACACTCAACCTAGGGCTTAAAGTTAAATAAGATGAGGATATGCAGTTGGACTATGTGAATTAAATTTACTATATTTAGCTATTATTTAAGAGATGAAAATAATCATTAATCAAACTAAACCAAAGCAATATATATATATATATATAT
>JXCR01127498.1:0-18840 GCA_002079205.1 Phalaenopsis hybrid cultivar
TCTTTGTATAGATCTATTAGTTGATGGCATATTTGGCATTAGATGCTTAGTGAGCTTTTATGAATGTTTATTCTATTGTGAGTGTAAAGAGTTCTACATTCATTTTTAATACAAATTATACATCAAGTCTCACGTACTTACACATTTATGATCACATTTATTATTTTTTTACTCTATTGGATCTTGTTTTCTCGATTTTTTAGCACTTGAAGTCGTCAGCTTGTCTATTTATGTGTCGTCGTATCATACCCTTATTCGACTAAATTTTCCCTCTCAATCATATAATTTGTTCGAAGAGGTGAGGAATTGAATAGAAAATGATATGTCACAACAAATACACAAACAAATAAAAAAACAAGCAGAATATTTATTTATGAGTAATTCTCAGTGATGGGTCGAGAGTGAAATTCCTTAAAACATGACATCCATGAAGAGAATCCCTATATAAGCCACATGTGACCAGATAAACAAAAAGAACATTTTTGTTCTAGGGTCAATAGTATCCCAGAGGAACGTATCCCTCTAGTTAANGCGCATGACGCCGTTACCGTCAACCCAACCCGGAGCGTGGCCCGATGCGTTGACCCGCCCGCACTGCGTTGAAAAATTAAATAAATAATAAAGATATGATTTTTTTAATCATCTGCGTTGGAAGTGGAATGCTGCAGATTAAATTTTCCTTTTTTTTAAAGGTGTTGGTACGTTTTCAGCCATTCCCTCCTCGGGATGAAGAAGAGAAAGCGGTCCGTTCGTAAGGCCTTTCTCCTTTCTCCCATTATTTCCTCGCATTTTACCCATGCGGCCAAAGTACTCTTTCTTCTGCATGTATGCCACTTAATTCATGTATTTACATATCTGACCCCTAACCTTCAATTTTTTAAACAATTTTTTAAGCATATGTTATATTAGGTAATATAAAAAATTGAGTAATATAGAATGCAAAAAAGAAAAAAAAAACAAGTTTTGGTGATAGACATGTAAAAAGCATAGGAATTGGGTGATATGATTAAGTCTTAACTCGGATAGGCCAATATAAGATCGAAAAATTTCACTCTGAATTGACTCGAGATTGAAATGTAATATTACGAGTCACAAGTCAATTTAGACCGATTTAAAGTTTGAATGGGTCCAAATAACTCAATTTGAACAACTTATATTCAATTTGAGCCGGATCGAGCTGATTCCAAGCTGAAATTGCCTCAAATAACTCAATTTGATCCAAACTCATTTCAATTTCGTGCCAAATTGAGATAGATTCAATTTCGAGTCAGCACGAATCGAATATAAGGAACCACGAGACAATTTGAGTCTAGTTCAAGTCAACCCCAACTCAGCCCAAAAAACGGGATGGCTAACCGCCCTCCATATGCCCCCCTAAATAAAATTGTGATTCCCTGTCACGTAACATTTTCAAAAAAATACCTGTTGCAATTACTACTTAGGAAGAACTGGACAAGATTTTAAACAAAACTAAACTACATTACAAATCTACCCCCAATCTTCAGAAAAATCACTGCGTGGTATAAAAGTGTCACGCTTCATTTACCACATTTGCAAATTCCGCCAAGCCATGAATTCAAGCTAATTCCGCACAAGAAAGAGGGCTCTCATGTAAAATAGATTAAAGACGGGATTCCTTTTTTTACCTCTGCTGATAAAAGGTTGTCCAGCCCCGTAAAATCCACCCTAGGGTTAACCGCTGCAAGTCGCATCGACAAGATCTGCAGAAAAGCCAGTTGGAGCTGAAAAACCATTAATGACAAAACCAACCCCGGCGCACTCACCGGAAGGTCCTTCCGGTAAAAAATTATCTATAATTTGCCCAACAAATTTGGACATGCTTATACAAAGATCGTACCTCAACCTGCCGTTGCAGTAACTGTACGTGGTTGATAATTTCGTCCAGCACCAGCGCCGTACCGGAGATCTGCACGGCAGAAACTTTCCCCTAAATTACAGAAATTACACGGCCCACCTTCTCGGAATAAATCAATAAATTACAGGTTTACAGTTAGAACCCCCGCACCCCCTTGCAGTGCATTTATACTAGAAATATTTGAGTCTTACCAGCGTTATATCCCTATAACTTCTCTAATACCTTCAAATATTTACACAGATATCCACAGAAATAAGTAATTTAAAAAGTTAAGAGATGTAATTACAAATCTAACCTTGCTGCACCCGGGGACGAGCTCTTGNTATAAATCAATAAATTACAGGTTTACAGTTAGAACCCCCCACCCCCTTGCAGTGCATTTATACTAGAAATATTTGAGCATGCAAGTTCCTTTGCTAATTTCTCCATTTACATAGATATCCACAGAAATAAGTAAATTATAAACTTAAGAGATGTAATTACAAATCTAACCTTGCTGCACCCGGGGACGAGCTCTTGGAGCAGCTTCATCCGAGCATTTATTTTTTCCCTCCTTGCCTTTTGGGAAAAAGGTGTAATTAGAAAATGTGAGGGTTTAATTATGGGATTAATTATGAATTATGGAGAGTAGAGTTGTGATTAGAGAGTAACTCGCTCGGNCACCCCCTTGCACTGCATTTATACTAGAAATATTTCAGCAACCAGTTCGCCTGCTAACCCGTGTTATATCTCCTATAATTTTTCTATAACTAATAAGTTTTGAGGTTATATGGGGGTATAACTTAGGCAAATATTTCTCCATTTACACAGATATCCACATAAATAAGTAATTTAAAAAGTTAAGAGATGTAATTACAAATCTAACCTTGCTGCACCCGGGGACGAGCTCTTGGAGCAGCTTCATCCGAGCATTTATTTTTTCCCTGCGTGCCTTTTGGAGAAAGGTGTAATTAGAAAAGGTGAGGGTTTAATTATGGGATTAATTATGAATTATGGAGAGTAGAGTTGTGATTAGAGAGTAACTCGCTCGGCTAAGCTATGGCTGTCAGTGGCTTGGCCTCGGCGAGCTCTGACGTGAACATAGGGTAGTTTTTCCCCGTCAGGATTCGCCGGAGAAACCTCGTCGCCGGCGGCGGCGGATTTTCCTTTCTTCGATGGATTTTTGGTCTGGAAGAACGACGGGCTCTTGTGATCGGAAACGGTAGGTGAACTAGCAGAAGAAATTGAGATGTGAAGATTACCTTTGAGGATTTCTCGGATTCTTTCCTTTTCACCGGGCGTTGGGGCTTCAGCTCGGAGTCAGGGGGGTCGGATTTAGTGTTTGGGGAGTGATCGCCGTCGGAGTTGGAGGGGAAGGCGGAGCTGGCCTCCGGTGAGTCCTCGGAGTTAGCAAAGACTGAGAATCTAGTGGCGCGCTCAATTAGGGCAGCGTTGGAGGGAAAGGTCGGCGAGCAACGGAGCGGAAGTCGGACTGCCTTGGGATCCCCGAGGCGGAAGCCGCGGGAGGAACTAGGATCCAGTTCGTGGAGTAGCTCCACTGCTTGGCGCGGATGGAGGCCAAGAAGAGCGGTGAAGGAGCTTCCTCCGGCGTTCTCTGGCGACGAGCACTGATATCCTTGGTGGA
The DNA here is from genome assembly GCA_002079205.1 of Phalaenopsis hybrid cultivar. NCBI lineage: Eukaryota > Viridiplantae > Streptophyta > Magnoliopsida > Asparagales > Orchidaceae > Phalaenopsis > Phalaenopsis hybrid cultivar. Next base: position 3,501 of record JXCR01127498.1, read on the forward strand.
TGACGTTATCGCGCATAAGGCTCTCGATCTCCTCCTCGAAACGAAATGTTTCCGTCACTTCCGTCGCGTAAGTTCCGGAGTTCCCAGATCCCACGCCGGAGCACCGCGCCGGCTCCATAATCGCCGCTGTTCTGAACAGGATCAGATCCGCTAAATCGAAAGCCCCAATTCCGCAGAAATTGCTCAATCCGCCTCCAAATCGGAACCTATTTCCCCGGCGACGAGGGAAGCGAAACCCTAGTGTTCCGGAAACCGTATACACTGGCTCAGCTCAGCTCAAAGGGGGTTTGGAAGCAAACGCAGTTTTGTGCGGCGNACCGGCTCCATAATCCCCGCTGTTCGGAACAGGATCAGATCCGCGAAATCGAAAGCCCCAATTCCGCAGAAATTGCTCTGTCCGCCTCCAAATCGGAACCTATTTCCCCGCCGACGAGGGAAGCGAAACCCTAGTCTTCCGGAAACCGTATACACTGGCTCAGCTCAGCTCAAAGGGGGTTTGGAAGCAAACGCAGTTTTGTGCGGCGGAGAAAAAGAGAGCAGAAAAGGTTGATGGTGAGTAATATATATAAAGCTGCAACGCCTTCTCTCTCCTCGTTAGTCTCGGCGTTTTTACCGGAAGCGGCCGCGCTCTGAAAGCAACGTCGCGCTCGCTTAAAAAAAGGGTTCCGACGAGAGAGACGAGACGGAGCTGCCGATATGGTCACCGCATGGTAAGATTAATAAGTGAAATTACAACTCCAATCTCGTTCGACCTCGCTAGATGCTCTATCTGGTTTCATTTGAAGTAGCATCACTGTTCCGTCAATTTGTTTTAAGAGTTGAAAGGCTTCACCAAACAAAAAAAATTCCTGGTGTCGGCGTTCACTCTAATTGAAAGGAACTTCAGTGCATTCTGAAACAAGACCTTAGTCTCTCTGTGATATATTATAATCTGATATGTCTTGGGTTCATACCGAAACAATTACATATTCTCTCAACTATCCTTGTTATTTAAACCAGTCACTTTTATGCTAGGTTCAGTCGATAAACAATTGAGTTAAAGATTGAGAAACTCTTATATTATTAAGTTTATCTATAAGGGGGATTCTGCCCGCTTATTTATCAAGTATTATTGTAGTGGCGGAGGCTAGCAGAGTTCAGATAAAATGTGTTTATTATAAGGGTTTCAAGTAAATTTATCTAAAGGATCTTTGTATAGATCTATTAGTTGATGGCATATTTGGCATTAGATGCTTAGTGAGCTTTTATGAATGTTTATTCTATTGTGAGTGTAAAGAGTTCTACATTCATTTTTAATACAAATTATACATCAAGTCTCACGTACTTACACATTTATGATCACATTTATTATTTTTTTACTCTATTGGATCTTGTTTTCTCGATTTTTTAGCACTTGAAGTCGTCAGCTTGTCTATTTATGTGTCGTCGTATCATACCCTTATTCGACTAAATTTTCCCTCTCAATCATATAATTTGTTCGAAGAGGTGAGGAATTGAATAGAAAATGATATACCACAACAAATACACAAACAAATAAAAAAACAAGCAGAATATTTATTTATGAGTAATTCTCATGTGATGGGTCGAGAGTGAAATTCCTTGAAACATGACATCATTGAAGAGAATCCCTATATAAGCCACATGTAACCAGATAAACAAAAAGAACATTTTTGTTCTAGGGTCAATAGTATCCCAGAGGAACGTATCCCTCTAGTTAATTACATCATGGGGATACCAAGGAATACTCTCGCTAAAAGGGGTTTCTCTTGTATTGTTATAGATGATGTGTAAAAATATTATATGAATTTCTTTATGTTTTGCACATTTTTTTAATGAAATTTCATTTTAAAGAAAAACATTTTATGTTTTTTTCTTCCTCGTTAAATCTTTGTGTTCTTCTGGATTTGTGTCGATTCCTATTTTTCTTCCCCCTAATTTCTCAACAAGTGGTATCAGATACATGTTTAAGGGCAGAGAAGAGATCGACGTAGAGACGAAGGAGGATTGGTTGTTTTGGCAAAGGTGTTTGGCGGGGGCTTGGATGATTCCATCATATACGAAGGCTTGGAATTCGGGGAACATAGCCTTACAGAGGATTTTGCGGCAAATCAGACCAAGGAGCGACGTCGGCGAAGAAGAATTATGGACAGATCGCTTGTCGCTGCAAGAAGGCGCGAACAAGGAGGTTCCTGCGCAGAGGTGACAAGACAGTTTGGCGGCAAGCTGTTGGGCGGACGGACTACAACAGGAAAGGATTCTTCTGAGCAGTTCGACAAAAGGATCACGGGATAGGGAAAGCTTGCGTGGATGAACGGAGGAATTTTCTTTACTACAGGGAGCCAGATCAATCGGGAATGGAATATAAGAATCTTTGATTTCTACTAGATTTCTCATGAATTTCCTTTGCTGCAAGGAGCTGAAACTGGAAATTTCTCCTTTGATTTCCTGGAAGGAAAGTTTTTGAATTCGACCTAATTAAAGAAAAATTTATTTTTAATTAAGTCGATTTAAAGAAAATATTTAATTAAGGACCCTATAATTAATATTTTCTTTGCTGGAGGTTGCAGAGAAGGATTTAGTCTTTTGCGGAAAAAAAAAGTAAAGTTTTTTTTAAATTCAATTAATTAAAGGATATATTTTAATTAATAGGGACTTAATTAAGGAGACTTAATTAAGGAAATATTTCAATCTTAATTAAGGTTATTTTTCAATCAATCTTTTTCGTTTTGAAAATCTTCTGAGCAAGGATTTGCATAGGAATTTTTGCAGAATAATTTGTTGCAGAAGTTATTTTCAAATGACATTTTCTGGTATAAAATTCGAGGTGGTGAAGTTCGATGAAACTTGTAACTTCGGATTGTGGCAAACAAGAGTAAAAGATCTGTTGTCTCAACAGAGAATCTTTAAAGCTTTGCAGGCAGCAAAACCAAATATCATGGAGGGTGAATATTAAGAAGAATTGCAATAACGAGCTTCAGCTACTATACGCCTATGCCTGACAGATGAAGTTATGTGTCACATGATGAATTTAAAATCTCCATGGGAGATATGAAAGAAATTAGAAAACCATTTTATGGTCAAATCTCTGACGAACAAGTTGTATCTGAAGCAAAAACTGTATGGGCTGAAGATGCAAGTATGTTCCGATCTAGCGCAACATGTGAATGACTTCAATCAAATGATCACAGATTTATCACGGTTTGATGTGAATATTGACGATGAATATCGAGCGATGATTTTATTGTGTTCATTTTCTTCTTCCTATGAACATCTGGTGAATACTCTGACATATGGGAAAGAGACTATCAAAGTTGATGAGATTACTGCAGCTTTGTTGACTCACAACCAGCGGAAGCAGAATGCAAGTGAAACTCTCATGGCGACAGTTTATATGTTAAGGGTAAGCATGATCGTGGAAGGAAAAAAGAGAGTAAGAGTTTTGGAAGGCAAAATTTTAGATCAAAATCCAAAGGCAAAAAAGGAAATTCATTGTTAGAAGTGCAATGAGTCAGATCATATGAAGAGAGATTGTCCAAAGCTCAAGAAGCAGACTGGGGAGAAAGGTGATGCATCATCGAAATCTGTAAATGTGGTGCAGAATGACAATTCAGATTGCAGATGGTGATATGCTCTCAGTTTCATCAACTCAATTCACAGATGCATGGATTCTTGATTCAGGGTGTTCTTATCACATAACACATAGTAATGAGTGGTTTACTTCATACATGTTAACTAATTTTTGGCTCAGTCTATTTGGGAGATGATGGATGTTACAATATTATTGGTATTGGAGAAGTCAAAATTAAGATGTATGATGACACAGTTAGAATGTTATGTGATGTCAGACATATTTCAGATCTGAAGAAGAACTTGATTTCCTTGGGCACTCTAAACAGAAATGGTTTTATTCCTAAGGCTGATGAGGATAGGGAATCCATCAGAATTGTTAAGGATGCGCTGACGGTGATGAAAGGAAAGTTAACTGCAGGCAATAACTACAAACTGTTGGGGGGTACAGTTGTAGGTGGAGGTCATTCTATGGAGTTTGATGATGATAGTACAAAGCTATGACATATGCGTCTGGGTCATCTCAGTAAACGTGAGATGAAGGAATTGCATTGAAGAAATACGTTGCATGGTGTTAAAAGTTGCAAGCTCGATCTTTATAAGTTATGTGTTCTTAGAAAACAGACTAGAGTCAGTTTTATGACTGTAAAACATAAAACTGAAGGGATTCTTGATTATGTGCATTCTGATGTATGGGGCCCTACCAGGGAATCGTCGTTATGAGGATCTCAATATTTTGTTACCTTTATTAATGATTTCTCCGATAAATTTTGGGTGTATTTCTTGAAGCAGAAATTCAAAGACTTCTCTAAATTCAAGCTGTGGAAAGCTGAGGTGGAGAACCAAACTGAGAAAAAGATCAAGTATTTGAGGTTTGATAATGACACAGAGTACACAGATTCGCAGTTTCAGAAGTTCTGTGAGGAGCATGAGATTTAGAGACATTTTTCAGTGTGCAAGACACCACAACAAAATGATGTGACAGAAATGATGAACAAGTCATTAACTGAAAGGACAATGTGCTTGAGACTGAATGCATAGCTTCCTAAGAGTTTTTGGGCAGAGACTGTGAATATGACATGTTTTCTCATTAATAGATCACCTCGATGATCATTGGGTAGCAATGTCGCAGAAGATGTATAGACAGATAATCTAGTTAAATTTGATCATTTACGGATTTTTTGTTGTCCTGGTTATATGCATATACATGGAGATGAAATATCAAAATTTTATGCAAAATCCAAGAAGTCCATATTTTTGTATTATAAGGAATGTGTGAAAGGATACAAGTTTTGAGATCCGATTGTAAAGAAGATGGTGATCAATAGAGATGCAGTTTTTGATGAACAGTTTATGTTGCATCAGAATCAAGACAATGTGTCAGAGAAGTGTTCTAGTTCGAATGCAGTGCAAATAGAGTTAGAACAACAACCAGTAGCTTCAGAGAGATGTTAAATTTCAAATCCAACACCTGGTGATTCTATTCCATATGATCTGCAGAATTATAATCTAGTCAAAGATAGACAGAGACGCACCAATTTAAGACCCTCTGACAGATTGAGTTATGAAGACTTAGTCTCATGTGCACTTCTCATTAGCAGTGATGATCCAACGACTTTTTAAGGAGTTATCATCAGCTAGGAGAAAGAGAAATGGATGGGTGCAATGGTTGAGGAGATGGAGTCTTTGTAGAAAAATCGCACTTGGGAGCTAGTTCAGCTTACCAGAGGGAAAGAAGGTCATTGGGTGCAAATGGGTCTACAAAAGAAAGCCAGCAGTATCAGAAATAAGGGAAAAGTTCAAATCTTGACTGGTAACAAAGGGATTTTCACAACAGAAGTGGATAAATTATGATGAAATCTTTTCTCCTATGGTCACACGTACTTCAATCAAGGCGGTGCTTGCATCAGTAGCTATTTGAGATTTGCATTTGGAGCAGATGAATGTTAAAACTGCTTTCTTGCATGGTGATATGGAGGAGCATATTTACATGGAGCAGCTAGAAGGGTTCACTTAACCTGGACAGGAGAATCTAGTTTGCAGGTTGAAGAAATCGTTGTATGGGTTGAAACAGTCTCAAAGACAATAGTACAAGCGGTTCGACTCCTACATGATTCAGATTGGCTACAAGAGCTGTGAGTATGTTGCTGTGTTTATGTGAAGAGTCTTAATGATCGTTTTATTATTTTTCTGTTACTGTATGTTGATGATATACTAATTGCTGTAGAGAATATGAATGATGTCTGTGGTTTGAAAGGTTTATTAAGCCAGAAATTTGACATGAAAGACTTGGGTCCTGTAAAGAAGATTATTGTAATGGAGATTCATTGAGACAGAGGCTCAAGATGATTATGTTTATCTCAACGAGGCTATGTTGAGAAAGTGCTTGAAAGGTTTGAGATGAGCAAAACAAAGCCTGTAAGCACTTCTTTGGGAAATCATTTTAAGCTTTCTTCAGAACAGTGTTCTAAGATAGATACAAAAATCGAAGATATGACAAAGGTTTCATATGCCAGTGCAGTTGGCTTCTTAATGTATGCAATGATATGTACTCGTCATGATTTGGCTTATGTTGTTAGTCAAGTCTGTAAATACATGATTAAACCTGGAAGGCGACATTGAGAATAAGTCAAGTGGATTTTCAGGTATCTGAAGGGTACTGTAGGACATGAAATTATTTTTGGTATTCAGCAGAATGATCTTTCAGTTCTGGGGTATGTTGATTCTGACTATGCTAGTGATTTGGATGACAGAAGGTCTACAACTTGGTATGTGTTTACTCTTAACGGAGGGCCTATATGTTGGAAATTAATAATTAAGTCTATTGTGACATTATCTACAACTGAAGCTGAGTACATGGTAGTAGCTGAAGCTGTAAAAGAAGCCTTATGGCTTGCTGGGCTAGTAAAGGAACTGGGCGTTGAGTAAGGTGGAGTTCAGTTGCATTATAACAGTAAGAGTGCTATTTATTTGGCTAAAAACCAAGTGTACCATGCGAGAACCAAGCACATTGATGTCAGGTATCACAAGATCAGAGAATTGATTGCTTCTGGTGAGATACTGTTGCAGAAGGTTCATACTGATGAGAATGCAGCTAATATGTTGACCAAACCAGTTACTATCAACAAGTTCTTGCATTGCTTGGACTTGAATGTTTGCAGTTGCTAGAGAAGCATGGTGACCCAACCCACATTTGTGCAGGTGTAACTCCCAGATATATTTTCTTCTGAGGGGCTGGATATTCGCCGAGGTGGAGATTTGTTATGGTATGATTCATATACCATATAGGGACAGACGCTGGATCGGAGTGGAGCAGAAGAATTTGTCCAATTCAGGAGGTTACGTGGGTTGGAGGTGGCGGGGCAACAACCTGCAGTACGACACAGAGGTAATGTTGTAATTACGAATTGTATTTATTGTTTACTCAAGTGGTTATAAATAGACATGTTGGTAACCCCAGAAGGTATCCCTGATTTTTGTATTCTCTATTCTGAATAGAGAAAGAACTCGTCGTTCTGCTCCCGAGGACTTAGACATCTTTGCTGAGCCTCGTTAAATCTTTTTGTTCTTCTGGATTTATGTTGATTCCTATTTTTCTTCGTCCTAATTTCTCAACAGTTTGCATATACATTTTTATCTTAACATGAAACATATGGCTAAGCACATGGTTTTAACATGAAATATTAGACTAAGTACATGAAGTTTGGAATGGGATATAAAACACCAGTGTTTCAATCATATTAAAATATGTATAATATATTTAACATATAAAAATTTAGGAGAGGTATGTAAATATATAAAAACACATGTACTGCATCCAAGAAATAATATTTATTAAAGTGTGGTGAGTGTATATGCATCTTTGAGCTCTAAAACTCTAGTGGTGCTTGAAAAAAAGGACTTACGTGTACCACTCCATTGTTACCTGTTTACATATATAACATATAAATTTTAATTTTTACATTCATACCCATCTTACCCATGCATGAAATAATGGATTTCACATTTTATTATAAGTTAAAATGATGTTATTTTTGATGTGATATAACCTAAACAAACAAAGTTTTGGTGTTGGTTGTGTGAATACAAAGGTATGGGGGGTATGTAAAAGCCCCAAAACATAAACATCCATAATCACAATTAATAAACAAAAATGGAAGCTAGAACTTTGATAGGATCAACTACACCAACAAACTATCTTAGAATGATCATTATTACTCACGTAAAAAGATTTATTGAATGTTCTAATTCAAGTTAAATCCCAAAAGCTGTTTAACAACAGATGAAGTAAATTCGTACGATTTCTATCAAGATATAAAAATTTGTTACGATTGTAAGACCTTAACAACAAATCACAATAGAATTTAATAAATGTTGTAAATTCAACTTCTTAAAACATTAGAAAATAACCAAAATTTGCTAGCTCCTTAAATTCACATAATATATTATTTTAAATTATGATAATGAATAATTATATATCGACTAATAAATTATTAAAAAGAATTCTTAAATCTACAATTAAATAAAAGTGCAACACTTATGAAAAATAATTAATTAGCTATTAATTGCATTAATTAATAATTACTTACAATTTTTTTTGAATGAATAAATAAAATAATGTATTATATTGATTAATAATTTAGTAAAAAATATAAATTTATTTAATTATAATCAACCTGACTATGTTTTAATTAATTATTAATTAACAAAATGAATAAAATTAACTTAAATAATATTAAATCAATACCACAAAGCTGCTGAACACTCGCATACATTACTCCTCTCTCTATTTCGTCCAAAGCCCATCGCCTTCGTCACCGAACCCTAGCAATACAGTCGGGATTGGAGGTAGCTGAGAACGCTGCGACCGGATCGNTAATTACAAAGTGAAAAGGAATTGGAGACAAGAGTGCAAAAATAAATAGAAACTGAAAAAGAGAAAGTGGATACTGAAAAAGAAAAGGATAATGAGTACCCAAACTTAGAGTATCCATTTACATCAATGAAGTTTACTGTGGAAAAACCTCCACCACCATTTCCTCAAAGATTGAAGCAACATAAACAAAATAAACAATTTTCCAAATTTTTAGAAATTCTTAAGAAGTTAACGGTAAATATTCCCTTCGTAGAAGCTTTAGAGAAGATGCCCAATTATGTGAAATTTATGAAAGATATTATGAACAAGAAAAGGAAATTCACAGATAATGAAACTGTTGCACTTATCAAAGAGTGTAGTGCAATTATTCAGAAAAAACTTCCTGAAAAATTAAAAGATCCTGGTAGTTCTGTTGCACTTAGCGAAGAGTGTAGTGCGATTATTCAGAAAAAGCTTCCTGAAAAATTAAAAGATCCTGGTAGTTTCACTATAACGTGTGCTATCGGTGAAAAATTCTATGGAAGAGCTTTATGTGATTTTGGAGCCAGCATTAACCCCATGTGCTATTAGTATTTTTGGAAGAGTTTATGTGACTTGGAGCCAGCATTAAACTTATGCCTCTATCAATTTTCAAAAGATTAGGATTAGAAGAAGTCTCACCTACTGTAACTCTTCAATTAGCAGATCGATCAGTTACATATCCTAAGGAAATTATAGAAGATGTGTTAGTAAAAGTTGATAAATTTATCTTTCCTGTGGANTTCAGAATTAAATGATTTACAAGAGCAAAGACTGTTAGATACATTGAAAAGATATAAGAAATCTTTTGGTTGGACCTTAGCAGATATTAAAGGAATTAGTTTTTCGATTTGTATGCATAGAATTATATTAAATGAACAATATAAACCAAGAGTTGATCCACAAAGGAGATTAAACCCAATGATGAAAGAAGTAATAAAGAAGGAAATTTTGAAATGGTTAGACACTGGAATTATATATCCTATTTCAGATTGTTCGTGAGTAAGCCCAATTCATTGTGTTCCTAAGAAGGGAGGAGAAATTGTTGAAACAAAATAAAATAATGAATTAATACCTATCACACAAGTTACTGGGTGGCGTATTTGCATTGATTATTGAAAATTGAACACTATCACCAGGAAAGATCACTTTCCACTACCATTTTTAGACCAAATAGTAGATAGACTTGTTGGGCACTAATATTTTTGCTTTTTAGATGGATATACCGGTTACCATCAAATTCCTATTGCTCCTGAGGATGAAGACAACATTTACTAATTCTTTTGGAACTTTTGCTTTTCGAAGGATGCCTTTTGGACTATGTAATGCGCTGCAACATTCTAGAGATGTATGATGTCTATATTTAGTAAGTTAATTGATGATGGATTGGAAGTATTTATGGTTGATTTCTCTGTATTTGGAACATCATTTGACGCATGCTTAAATTATCTTAAAAAAATTTTGGAGTTATGCGAAAGAACTAATTTAGTTCTAAATTGGGAGAAATGTCAATTTATGGTTGCAGGAGAAATTGTACTAGAGCATAAAATTTTGAAAGATGGTATGGAAGTTGACCTTGCAAAAATCCAAGTTATATATAGTCTAACACCTCCTACTAATGTAAGAGAAGTTAGGAGTTTCTTTGGACATGTTGGTTTTTACAGGTGTTTTATTAAAGATTTCTCAAAAGTTACTAAACCTCTACAGGGACATGTTGGTTTTTACAGGCATTTTATTAAAGATTTCTCAAAAGTTACTAAACCTCTATGGCTTTAGAAAAGGACAAGAAATTTGAGTTTACTGAAGACTGTTTAAACACCTTTGAGTTATTAAGATTTTACAGGCGTTTTATTAAAGATTTTTCAAAAATTACCAAACCTCTATGCCAACTTTTAGATAAGAAATTTGAATTTATTGAAAGCTGTTTAAATGTCTTTGAGTTATTAAAAGAAAAATTAATCACAACTTCTATTATAGTTTCACCTAACTGGGAGAAACCATTTGAACTAATGTGTGATGCTAGTGATTATGCTATTGGANGAAAAGATTTAAAACTTTAAGTGATCATTATCAAGATTATTTAAACATAATTTTGATTATCAAATAAGGGGGTGAAATCATTGATTTCCAAAGTTATACCCCTAAATTCAAAAGTCATTTTATGCTAATGAAGTTTCCAAAATTTTGATAATTATGAGAATTATTCTTTTATCTTGTAATTTGGCAAAGTGATGTGGTTTTATACCAATTAAGCCCATTTTTGATTGCAAATCATCAAATGAGTTAATTAATATCATAAATTACCCATTTCCCATTTTAATTAAGCCTAAATGTTTATTAAGGCCAAAATATCCAAAATTACAATTTTGCCCCTAAGGGTCCAAACTTTCATAATTTGTCAAATTTAAGTCAAATGACTTTAAAATTTTTATGTAACCTTACTGATAGGTAAATTAAGACATCAGANCTGATAAGTCAATTAAGATATCAGAGGAGAAGATGTGGATTTTAAAAATTTAATTTGATTCATATAATTATTTTCATGCAAAAATATGTATTTTCAAGGAAAATTCCAAAAGATGATCAAGACAACTTATACTCACTTGAAATTTTTATGTGAGCTAGCCCTAGACCAGAAAGTCATTTGGCCAAAATTTCATAATTTTTTGAAGTTTATGTGAATTATTAAAATTGCTTGAATTTTTGGGGATTTTAATAAAAATAAAATATTTTATATGTTGAAAAATATGTTTTATATGTTTGAAAAATCTCTCTGAGGTTAGGGAACCCAGAGAAATTTATTTTGTATTTTTCTGATTTTTATTTGATTTTTTCAAACTATTTTGGTGAAAATTCTATTTTTAAGCCTTAAAAATCATTTTGAGGTTTAAAAATAGATATCTTTATTTTTAGACCTTGGAAAAATATTCCAATAATTCCTAAGTGTTTAGGAAATAATTTGGAACATTTCCATTTGTTTAATATTTTATGATTTATTATTATTATTATTATTTTTTAATTATTAAAAATAATTAAAAATAACCTAAAAATCAAGTTTTTATTTTAAATATATTNGGATGTCAAACCAATGTTGATTAGATGGATACTATTGATGCAAGAATTTGATCTTGTGGTTATTGATAGAAAGAGAGCTGATAATCAAATTGCTAATAATTTATCAAAATTAGAAAACCATGATTTATCTAACACCGACAAAGAAATTACAGACAGTTTCCCTGATGAACAACTTTATAATGTTAGTGAGTGGAAAATACCATGATATGTTGATATTGTTAATTATATTGTAAGTGATATTTTTCCACCTATGTTGACATTGCAACATCGATATTGTTAACTATATTGTAAGTGATATTTTGCCACCTATGCTAACACCACAATAACAAAGAAAATTTATTCATGATGCAAAAGCATATTTTTAGGATGAGCCTTATTTATATAAACAATGAAAGGATCTGATTATGAGAAGATGTGTACCTTATGAAGAAACTGAGCTAATCATTCAGAAATGTATGGATCTTATTATGAGAAGATGTGTACCTTATGAAGAAACTGAACTAATCATTTAGAAATGTCATTTAGAATTTTTAGGACATTTTGAAACTGATAAAACTGCTTATAAAATTTTACAAGCTGGATTCTATTGGCCTAAAGGACATTTTGGGATTGATAAAGCTGCTTATAAAATTTTACAAGCTGGATTTTATTGGCCTACTAGACATTTTGGGATTGATAAAACTGCTTATAAAATTTTACAAGCTGGATTTTGTTGGCCTACCATCATATTTTGGGATTGATAAAACTGCTTATAAAATTTTACAAGCTAGATTTTATCGGCCTACTATCTTTAGAGATGTGTTAGGATTGATAAAACTGCTTAAAAAATTTTATAAGCTGGATTTTATTGGCCCACTATATTTAGAGATGTTTATAGATATATAAAAACTTGTGATCAATGTCAACGAGTAGACAATATATCTAGAAGAAATTAAATGTCTCTAAATTTTATATTGGAAGTTGAGATCTTTGACGTTTGGGGATTAGATTTTATGGGACTATTTATTCCTTCATTTGAGAACTTATATACATTAATTGATGTAGAATACGTTTTTAAGTGGATTGAAGCACAAGTTTTACCTCGTTGTGACGCTAAAAGTGTTTCAAGATTTTTAACATTAGATACGGAATGCTTTACCTTGCTGTAACGCTAAAAGTGTTTCAAGATTTTTAATGAAAAATATTTTCACTAGATACGGAATGCCCTCGTTGTGACACTAAAAGTGTTTCAAGGTTTTTAATGAAAAATATTTTCACTAGATACGGAATGCCTAGAATGATGTCTCAAGATTTTTGATGAAAAATATTTTCACTAGATACAGAATGCCTAGAATGATTATCACTGATAAGATTTTTAATGAAAAATATTTTCACTAGATACAGAATGCCTAGAATGATTATCACTGACGGAGGATCCCATTTTAGGAATAAATATATTCAGAGATTTGCAGAAAAATTTAATATTATTCATAGAGGATCGCCACTTTAGGAATAAATATATTCAGAGATTGGCAAAAAAATTTAATATTATTCATCAAATCTCTACTACTTATCACCCTCAAACCAGTGGGTTAACTGAAGTTTCTAATAGAGAAATTAAACAAATACTTGAAAAGACTGTAAACCCTAGTAGAGTAGATTGGTCTACTAGACTGGATACCGCATTATGGGCTTACAGAACTGCTTATAAAACTCCTATTGGAATGACTCCTTACAGACTGATTTTTGGAAAGACTTGTCACTTACAAGTAGAATTGGAGCATAAAGCATATTGGGTGATTAAAGAATTCAATTATAATTTGAAAGATGCTGGTAAGAAGAGATTGTTATAATTAAATGAATTGGAAGAATTAAGAAATGAATCTTATGATAACGAAAGAATTTATAAGGAAAAACTAAAATTATGGCATGATCGAAAGATTAACCAAAAGAACTTTGAACCAGGACAAGAAGTTTTTCTTTACAATACTAGGCTGAAGTTATTCCCTGGAAAATTGAAGTCTTGTTGGTTAGGGTCATTTACTGTGACTCAAGTTTATACTTACGGAGCTGTTGAAATTGAAGATAAAAAAACTGGAAATAGATTTAAAGTGAATAGACACAGATTAAAACCATATTTTGAGGATAAAAGACCAAATTTTAAAGAGGTTTTAATAATCAGTCAACCTGAATGACACCTGAATATGTCGGGCTGACGACGTTAAACCAAGCGCTTTATGGGAGGCAACNGAACTTTATTATGTTGCTTAATAATTCATCCTAGGAACAACCTGATGCTCAGTNGGAGTCTAAGAAGTGCTAGAGGTTAGAGATGTTCCATTAATATAGTTACTAGAGTGTAACAATTATGAGGAATTCTTCAAGAGATTGTAAGAGTGGAGGGAAAGTGAGAGATTTCTTCCTCCTTGCTCGTTTCGAAGGGAATTGCTTGTGTTGTAAAGAAAGGAAGAGATTCAGAGGAACTTCAAGGAGTGTTCTTGGGGAGAAATTAGAATTTTGTGTGTTGTAAAGAAAGAAAGAGATTCAGAGGAACTTCGAGGAGTTTGCTTGTGGAGGAATAAATTCTGTGTGCTGTAAAGAAAGGAAGAGATTCAGAGGAACTTCGAGGAGAGTTCTTGGGGAGAAAGAGATTGTAAGAGTGGAGGGAAAGTGAGAGATTTCTTCCTCCTTGCTGCTTTGAAGAGGAATCGTGTGCTGTAAAGAAAGGAAAAGATTCAGAGGAACTTCAAGGAGTGTTCTTAAGGGAATTGCTTGTGTTGTAAAGAAAGGAAGAGATTCAGAGGAACTTCAAGGAGTGTTCTTGGGGAGAAATTAGAATTTTGTGTGTTGTAAAGAAAGAAAGAGATTCAGAGGAACTTCGAGGAGTTTGCTTGTGGAGGAATAAATTCTGTGTGCTGTAAAGAAAGGAAGAGATTCAGAGGAACTTCGAGGAGAGTTCTTGGGGAGAAAGAGATTGTAAGAGTGGAGGGAAAGTGAGAGATTTCTTCCTCCTTGCTGCTTTGAAGAGGAAATGTGTGTTGTAAGGAAAGGAAGAGATTCAGAGGAACTTCGAGGAGTTTTCTTGGAGAGAAATATGTGCTGTAAAGAAAGGAAGAGATTTAGAGGAACTTCAAGGAGTTTGCTTGGGGAGAAATTAGAGATATGCTGTAAAGAAAGGAAGAGATTTAGAGGAACTTCAAGGAGTGTTCTTAGGGATAAATTATAGATAAGTTATTTACTTGTTGTAGTTTGAATGACTTTGATTTTATATATGAATTTTGAGTTTTATTGTGTTTTCCCCATGAGTTTTGAGTAATTTTCTCTATCTTTCTCCTTGTCTCGAGATTTCTGAAATGGTGATTTGAATTGGTGAAGCCATGAAAATGTTTAAGAAATTGTGATGATCTTTTCACTTAGATCTTAATTTACTTTCAATCTAGCCAATTGATTTGTTAAAATATGTTGAGTTTTGCAACTAAAGTGAAGCTTACATCCAAGATTTAGGGAGGTCAAAGCCCTTGCAAGTTGGGTGCAAATAAATAGGGAAATATTATTATCGGGCGAAGAATTGGAGATTTTAGAGTGACAGACTAAAATCCCCAATTCGGTCCTATCGTTTGGGTGCTGAAGTGTAGATGTTAGCCCTCATATGAGGGGAACGTGGGAGCTCCAAAGTGAGAGCCGGTATACTCCCAGCCTAGGTGCAGAATTAGTAACCAAGCATAGGATTAGTCAATGTTCTTTATGTCTGGACCAAAGGGTGAAGAATATGTATCCTCCTATTTGGCACAATATAAATTGAACTAATTCATTTTATCCATTCAC